>JAZGTI010003536.1:0-31068 GCA_036877585.1 Botia kubotai | reverse complement strand
GGGGGGGGGCTCTGTTCCAAAATGTTAGCTGCCTACATAGTAAGCATATAAGGCACTATGAGTGAGCTACTAACGCAAAAGCTGTTGTAGCAGGTAGACAGCATAATTGTTACAAAAATCTGCCTCCCAAGATTTCTTGCTGTGGCCAAATTCTAAGACAGCACTGTATGCATAATTCATGGATGTACCAATCCCATAATGCACTGCAACAGGCTCGGTAAATAGACGGCAAAAAGATGCCATTTATAATTGTCGATTATAAATGCAATAAACTCAGTACCAAAAGTATCAAAAATGGTTTCATCTAATTAAAGCTTTAAGTTTCGTTAGCTTAGCCACAAGGTCTTTTAAAAGCGCTAAGTCAACTCTTGTGTATGTTCCACATGAGACGTGAGTTTTTTGTAATGATGTGGTTTCTTTCAATTAGGTTGCTGCCTTAGAAGACAGCTGCCTATATAGGCAGCAGTGAGCTCACTAGGTTTTGTAACAGATCCAGAGAAAGAGGAGCAGGATTGGTGAGTATCAGATAACTCTCCTTGAACCATGCTAATGGCCCTGCATTTGTGTGTGTGTGCATTTGTGTGTGTGTGTGTGTGTGTGTGTGTATGTATGCATGTATGTGTGTATCTGACACAAGAGAACACTCGGTGCTCTGAGACAGAGGCATCCTGAATACAAATGATGGGTTTATCAGGTCATATGGGAACTTTAAATAAACACAGATCTGTACAGAGAACATTGTGGGGACTGGATGGCAAATTTCTTCTCACTTCATGTACCTGTATTGAAGCAGGATGTTTTCACTCAACTGCGAGTGAGTCATTCGGTGCTCAGCTTTCTGTGGCGTGTAAACACAGTGACACTCCGCTTGTTGGTGTGACTGCGGGGCGGGTGGTCGAAGTGTGCGAGGGACCTGCTCGCCCTACAGTCTGCAGCACGTCATACGCTGAGAGAAAGTGTGAGTGTGAGGTAAAACAAAAGAGGACAGAATGAGTCATCTAAATAAAACAACAAACGTGTCGGGAAGCAAATAAAAACAGCCACACAACTTCCTTTTGTATGCCAATGTTTTCTTTTTATTGCACAACAAGTCATCATTTGTAAGGAACAACATGTTCACTGCTGTATCAGGGTACTGAAAAAGACGAGGGTTATATTCAGTGGAGGGAGTCTTAGCGTGTCACAGCCATAGACATCAGCTAACAGAGCCATTAAACTGTTGGATTTGCAGAACAGATATCACACACAGAGCTGTGCTCATACTGTATCTCTCTCTCTCTGACAACATTCACGCATCTATACTCTCAAAAATAAATGTTTTTAAAAGGTTCTTTACCGCAATGCCACAGAAGAACCACTTCTTTCTTACCTTTTAGAGTCTAAAGAACCTTTTTTCCACTACAAAGAACTTTTGGTGTTCTTCTACAGCATCACGAAGCACTTTTTTTAAGAGTGTGCTGAAGATTAACCGTTGCTCTCCTGTCAAATTCGACCCCGAAACCATTTTGTTTGCTGAAAGAACCGTTTTGTATTTTAAGTCTTAGCCATTAAATTGTCTGAATTACTGTTTGATTTAAAAACAAACATGTAACCATTTCTCCTTTGTGTGTTTAGAAACTCAAGCTTTCTCAGCGAGCACACGTAAGCGACGCTATTCCAAGTTACCGCTCGTAAACCTGCATTTAGCGTTAGAATCGACTGACAGCAATCGAAAGACACCAGTCTAAGCAGTTGCCCAGGCTGGGAGACCAAATAACCACCTCAGGTTGCTTTGATGTTTACGATCATTTTTACATATTAAGCCACATCTGGATAACGCCATACGCTTTTTGAGCAGGCATTACAAAGAGCCACCCCAAGGGAACAAAGGGTGCAAGGTTTTGGCACGACACCACCACAGGTAATGAGCTACACGCAGATGTTTGTGCCTAGTCTCTGAGGTGGCCATTTTGTTTTGTGGAAACAGGGTGGATGGTGGGTAGTTATCAGAATGAGCCCATTACGACCCTCTGATGGACAGAAAGATCAG
Source organism: Botia kubotai (assembly GCA_036877585.1). NCBI lineage: Eukaryota > Metazoa > Chordata > Actinopteri > Cypriniformes > Botiidae > Botia > Botia kubotai. The sequence goes on along the minus strand of JAZGTI010003536.1, from coordinate 29,039 downwards.
CGGAGAGGAAGGATGCGTGGAACCATCAGAGCTTAATGTTGTTATGGTGGTGACAGGAGAGAGTGCCAGACAATGAGCTCTGCTGCCAGCTGAACTAAAACTGTTCAAGCCCAGTGCATCTCATGTGACCTTAACAGGGGATGGCTGACTAATTTCAACACAATGGAGTGTGAGACCACATTCAGGGGAAAACATCACAAACAGTGATTAACATTTGGGACCCTTGCAGAGAGCACATACCCACGTTTAGTCTCACCATCAGCTGGAGAACAACAGCAAAGCCAAAAACAACATAACCTTTTTCTTCACTGAATTAGAGACAGAAGTTCTGACAGACACAAACATTTCTTCTCAATGGAACGGTTCTGTTCACATCAAAGTTCTGTTATATTTACTCGCTCTAATGATGTTCCAAACCCACATGACTGTCTTTCTTCTGCAGAAAACTAAAGTTTTTCAAGAACGGCCCGGCAAACAGAGAACCTTCTTAGAACGTTGGCTAGTGTTCTCTAACAGTTCTCTCAAAGCTGTTAAAAAAAAGGTTCTTCCTTGCAGTAATTTGTTTAACATTCTAAATGATATACATATATAAAAATGTTAGTTGTTAGTGGAATGTTTTAAAACATTACAGAACTTAAGAAATGTTTGATTAACATTCTTATAACCAAGCAAAAATGTTAATGCAACATCTAAACAAACTGCACACTTTAAACATTCCCAGAACCTTTCAAATAATTGTTAACGTTTTTGTTACTTAATGGAAACGTTTGGCAAGTTCTAACTCAAAAGTAGCCACAGTACGACACATTTCATCAGTTCTTCTGCATAATCATACTGGCTGTGTTATGTTAGGTCACATGACACATGACAACCAATAGCATTGTGCATCAAACTGGACAACCTCAATTATTCCAAATGTATCTTTTTGACAGCAGATGAAGTCATACAGGTTAGAACAACATAGAGCTGAATTATTGACACATAATTGTGTTAACAGACCGGTGAAGCACTGAAAGCAAAAACGTGGACATTGAAAATGGCGATTCGATACAGTTAAACCTGCAGACCCAAACCACAGCAGCCGGAGGACAAAACAGCGTTAGCTTAGCCACATCAGAGGCTTAGCCGGGTTTGGGTCAGCAAAAATAGACACAAATCCGCTTCCAATTAGTCTACAGCAGCGGATTCAATGCTTAATCTGACGTTTCATTGAATCACATTTAATTGGATGGCTTGTGGGAGTTCAGGGGTAACGACAGCGAGACAGAGAGAGACACACAAGACCATGACAGTGAGACAATATTGAGAAGCAAGACAGAAACACCAGTCGCGGTACTTCAGATAAACAGCGCCCCTCTGTAAGTATTAGGACAAAATTGCTCTTTTTGCTCTGAAGTCAACAAATCTTCTACGATTAAAAGCTGAATATGAGGCAAATGTACATAATGTTACATTTTTATTACATTTGTTACATTTTACATTTCAACACTTAAATGTTTTACCAATTAAAAGCAGAGACTGTGTATTAACAGATCTGTCCATTGCTTCTGCTTCTGAGTCCTGCGTTCAGTGAGAACACACATAAGCCAAGATGAAGACGAGGGAGCTGACCCTGACAGGAAAGCAGGGAAAAATATTAAACAAGTGACACATTCTGTACATTTGCCTCATGTATCTCTTAATCATACAAAAATTCTTGCCTTCACAACAAACAGAGCAATTTTCCCTTTACTGTCCCAATACTTATGGGGACACTGGACGATTAAACTCAGTGTGTTCTTGTTAAAACCCTTTTTGATGCTACACACAAACACTAAGACAATGCTGGAAAGTCCCACATGGATATTCAAATAAAACTGTACTGTGGTTTAAAACTGGGAACGGATCAATGCCTCATGTTAAAAAGAACACAAAACGAGAGCTGAATTACAAGACTTTGCTGTCGTTCTCCTTTCTGACAGAGTTCTTTTTTATTTTTGACACCCAAATATGGTCGAGAGCGTCTCATTAAAACAGCTCCATCGCGCTTTTCAAGTCCTTTATAATTAGTTATTTTGTTTATCAAACCTGTTGGAGAACGCTGACATTAAAGCCACCAAAATATCAAAGCTGCAATCCATAACTTTTCTGGGTTAAAAATCAGTCACCGAGCAAGTGCACGACAGATCAGTGTTCAACGTGATCTCCTGACCTCACCCTAATCACGGTAAATTTATAATAATTAATTATTATCTGAGCTGTCGCCCGATTTCCCAGGAAATGTCAGTTTGGCTTCATGTGACGTCAATGTACGTAATGAAACGTATGTAAAGTAACCCGCGATTTTATGCTTCGAACAGAGATGGCGATAGAGAGGCGAAAGTTACGGACTGCAGTTTTGATATGGTTCCAATCTTTGTAACGATCCTCGTATTACGCACAAGTTACTCCAAAAAAGTACTCTGTAATTTTAAATTAAATTGCCGAAACCTCTGACACGTCATCTTCACCAACAGCACCGAGCCATGTGGGCTACTGGTTACCGCTACCCAACAGCCAAATAGCTATTTAGTCACTGTCAGGCTACAAGTAGAAGTTAATGCCATAACAATGAAAGCACTAATAGCAAATAGCATTAGATTTGTTAAAAATGTACCATTGGAGCATGTGGACATGCTCTTGAAGATGAGGTTGACCTTCAGCCTTCACATCCTGGCCAAAAACACTCCTCAAAAGTGTTGGCAGATGTTGTACACCATAAACTCACATTCTGCTTCGACTCTGTTGTGTGGAACTGTTCACCAACGAATCAATTTACAATATCCCGTTTCACTCGAAAAACCTGCAATGTTACAGAAGCCAAAATAGCTTTTCATGTTGATCTTTAACATCAGTGTGCGACAAGTCACTCGATCAGTGATACTAAATTAGTAACTGACATGATTACGGTAAATATACAGTATATTCTGAAACGACTGTTGATATGTCTCTTTTAAACATTGTAAGATCATGCTTTACAAAGGATCTAGAAATGGCTAACAAGACAACCTGAGAAGTCTTTTTATTCATTATGTGTGCTAAAAGTCTTTAACCTCTACGGATGTTTGCCGTTCTGCTGTGATGTCTTTGAACTGCTACAGCTAAACCCCAGAACCTCTAACTGGACCTGTGCTGAAGTAAAAACCAGCTTTGGGTTGATCCAAAACAACAGTGCTATTAAAATTCTCACTCAGTGTTGCCTACACAGACATGGGTTCCAAACAAACAGAAATGTGCAAGTCATCTTTCCCCACACGAGGGTGGAGGGCTTATGCTGGGTTATTTGTTTTGCTAACACTAATTAGCAGCTAACGTACATATATTGCGAAGGAACAGTTCGCCCCAAAAATGAGAGTTCTGTCATTATTTACTCGCCTTCATTCTGTTGTGAAACCTGCTTCATCTGTGGAGACATTCACAGACATGGTTTTTCTGTCTCACAAACAAAACCACACACGTGTTTGAAGGAAATTTACATTTTTACACATTAGACACAATGCTTTTGGCCAAAGCTACTTACAGCGCACTCAAGATATACATTTAATCAATATATGCGTTCCCCTGGGAATCAAACCCACAATTTTGCTAACGCAACAATCTACCAGCTGAGCTACAGGAATTTGAGGGCGAGTTCATAATGAGAGAATTTTGGAGTGAACTGTCCCTTTAAAAAAAAACAGACACACAAACTTTGCATTTTGTCCTCCGTAGCGCCAAAAACCACTAACATAGACTATTTGGAAACTAGATATACTAGGCACTAGGTATTTACAGTACATCGTGCGTTGTTAGAACAGAAATGAAACAGACAAACAAAACTAGTTCTCATAACAGAAACATAAAGTACCCTGATTTACATTTGATGCTGGGAAACATGAGGGAACGGTCCCTCCGTCGGTCCGATCTTTCCATCAAACGTTTGGTTCCATCACATCTGTCAGTCCTTGTGCACTGAAAACGCAGAGGAAAACTGTCACATTTTCCACACGAGTGACTCACATAGGTAGCACACGAGGCCTGCGGTGAGGGCGAACGGGTACTATATGAGTCTGCTTTGAAAAGACGCCAGAATATTCATATAGTCGTCTGCGATCTCCATTCAAACAATCAGGCGGCAGCTTAATTAGGGCTAAATCTATTACATAGGCAAATGAGCACATATGTAAATTAAAAAACGGTCCAGTTATTCGCATACATTCACTGCCGAACCCAGTGTTACTGGACAACAAATAATTGTGGGCGTTACATTTGAGACGAATCAAAGCATAGTCTGTCCTTGAGTGAGGAGAACATAAAGGCTTAGCAGAACAGACAGGTTTTCTCCACAGAACAGCACTAAACGTGCCATACTGAGAGAGATTACATTTCAAATTAGCGATACAGTTACCTACAGCCGTTTGGCGACAGACTGTCATTTTCGTTCCTGGATTAATTTCATCAAATTCTTAAGTTACAGGAGATACGCGCGGGTGTTTGGAAGATTAGTTGTTTATATGGGGCCTGATTAAAATTATACCTTTATTCCGTGTCCACACTAGACCACAATGGCATGACGTTGTCTACACCAAAAAAGTCAAAGATGCGTCTTGGATTGTTTGCTAACAACGGACCAATCAGCTGTGTTGATTATAATTGGTCTGTGAGTCCAGTGCAGGCACAATGCTAAACATGAGTGGCAAATCTACACCAACCATGTCTGCTTAGACCAATAAATAACAGAAACAAATCAATAGCGATCAAAAAACTGTTGTTTGCGTCGAGTTTGAAGAGAATATGCTTTTGTTTTGTTCTCTTAAATGAGCTGCCCGTTTCATTCGTGCAATTCCATTCCAAATCCGTTTGGTTTGGCTGCAGGGAATGTGGAAATGTTTCTTGTCCTCTAGACAGCGCTAATGGGGACAGAGTGTGCTCTGCGGTACAATAATCAGTTTCAGACTTACTAAACGACCACAGATGGATCACTGGCAGCAGAACAAGATTTAGAAAAATAAAAGCCTTCTAGACGCATCTGATCAGATGTGATTACTACAAACCAGCAAACACACGACGTCCATTCTGCATTATGACTGATCTATTTACATGGCAGTTATTAATATTCCAATCATTTCGTTAATGCCAGTTGACGTACATTCAAAACCCCATGATGCACCAAAATTCATTTGATATTTTTCCAGATTTTTCCATATACTGTAAAATCAATTTTTTTCCGTGACACTGCCCGGTCTTGCACACAAAATAATTTACAACATCATATTTACAATTTCGAAGTTTTCAAGTGAGAACAAACTGCAGCAGTTGATAAACAAAAACAGACTCTTACATTCTTATAAAGAGACGAAGTTATTAATCCGCAGTGTTCACAAACAAACAAACAAACGATTCAGCTGTTATTCAACGACCTGCGATCTCAGCCCACATTTCAAACTCTGCATTAAGTTTACAGGTCATTCAGATGCAGCATGTTTTAGACGCGTTTTCATTTTGTGCAAATCAAGATCTGCTTTTGCAACAATGAGAGAAGACGCAGCATTATAAAAAGTCATTAATGACTGTAAAATATAGAACAAATAGATATAGAAGATATCATATATTTTTTACAATAATATGTTTTTTAATAATATTACATTTTAATTATTTTAAAATATTATAATATTACAATTTTTTAAGGTCTGCACTGGAACGTTTAACCTTCTTTAACCTCCAACAATTCTTTTGTTCTTCCAAACAATAGGAAAAAATAAAGTAAAAATTAAACAGAGAAAACAAGCTGAAACTGCCGACTGCCAAAGACCCTTTCAAGCAAACACGTTCATTTCTAAATGCTAGGAAACATTCTGACAGCTGCCTCACTCATCCAGCACCTTAACAAACGAGGTTTAAACATTCTTTAAATTGCGCTGATTTAATTGCTTATGCTGCGATATGATGTTTTAATATAAAAGGCAGGGTACGAATATTGCAGAATTATATTGCATGTGCAGATCAACATGGATCACAAAAACAGCATGAGTCACATGAACATCAATCTTTTGGTTTCTTTCTCGTTTTCTTGTTTGTTCATTTAACGGGTTCCGCAAAAAAACCCGAAGCATTCAAGTCTAAACAACCAGTGCAAATGAGACGTGGTGAAGTATTGCCTTGATTCACAAATTTCTCCTGACACGCCTGACAAAACGACGTAAAAATACAAGCGTCCTACTACACAAGCCTTAAACTCCATTCCGATTAAACAGATTTACAAATTAAACGACTAATAAGCGTATATGATCAAGCGCGCAAACTAACACACACACGCGCGCACACACACAGACCATTTATATGGCTTCTAAACTTTGTAACAAGGCAGTTAAATAAAGTTTGTTTCCTTTGACTTCTTTTTCTCAGTTGACACGGACACAACCAAAAACTTGTGTTCAAGCTCAACTTTGGTTTTTGAATAAATACAATTGTTGTTTTTCTATTTTAACTTTTTCCCTTTTTTACCCTCCGTATATACATGTGGATATAAGATCGACCTGCGGTCCATAACACATTTTTCATTGATATTTTACAACAGTGTGAAAGACAGTTAATTAGATTGCTACACAGAGAGCTTATACAGGAGAAAAGAAGGCGTTTCAAAACACTTTTGCGAAGCAGTACATTTCATCATTGTCATTTCTTGCAAGTCCCTGATTTCCTCGTCCCCTCAGGCCAGGCCCCACTGCATCATATGATCTGTACAGGACACGCCACGCTACACACTACAGAATCTCCCCTTCAACCGGGCGACAAAGACAAATATAATAAGAGGCATCAGAAGCTGTACAGGGGCGCTAACTACACAAGCAAGTGGAATCCAACCTCGTCGATCTATTTGTTGCAGAGACTTGGAATCTAGTAGCAATAAATCTGTCCGCATGCCCACCTTTCAGATCTTATGAAAAGCCACCTAGCTTACCTTCATTAAGGAAGGCCCCACGAGCGTAAAACTCGAGGTGGGACTCGGGCGAAAAGAACAAACTGTGACTCACAAAAGTATCACAAGGGGTCTGAAAGTTCTTGTCAGAGGTTGGACGATAGCCTGGATCTAGCTGTGTAGTCTGTTTCGGGAAGGCTGACTATTGAATCTTTCTTGCGTATAACAGAGTCCAGTGGTGCTGGTCCCACAACGCCAGGTGGAGTGCCTGTAGCGGGCGGTGTGGAGGGGTAATTCCCAGCTGCTGAGGCTGATGCCTGGTGGGGCGAGGCAATTCTCTGAGGCACAGCACTCCTGACCCCAGAGGGTCCAGGGATGGCGGGGTGAGGTGCTTGAGGTGGACCAATTGACATAGAGGAAGCGTTGGTTGAGGGTGGTGGGCTGGGCCCAACAGGTGGAGCTCCATCCTGGGGCAGGGAAGGTTGGGAAGCAGACAGGGCCCTGGCGTCCTGGGTCAAGCTGGCGTCCTGGTGCAAAGGATGGGCGCCCTTGAGCGGGGTGGGGCGTGTCGGACTGGGGACATGCTGTTGGATGAGTGACAGCTGAGAACCGGACCGCCCACCCATTGGGCCACTCCCATACTGGAATGTCCGGCCCCCTGCCGCTGCCAGTGGACTTTGCACTGGTGGACTTGCCACAGCCGCGGCAGCAAACGCCCCAAGTGGTACCGAACCGGGTGGCTGTGGCTGCTGGGGAGAAACAGCGACTGGGCTGGAAAGGTTTTGCACCACCTGGAACCGTCGTACCATCCTGGGGGACTGCATGGTGCTCGGCCCCACCATCGGGCCTCCAAACTGGGGACAAAAGCTCATAGCCACCGCCTGCTGAAGTGTAGCAATAGCGGAGCTACCCTGCGATTGACCTGGTGGAGCGAAGATGCCTCCAGGAATGGAGGGCGTCATGGACATGGCACGGGGGCGCTGAAGATCTATCAGTTTCACCATCTCACGATCGTACTTCACAATCTCCTGGATCATCTCATTCTCATGGTTGTTCAGGATTCCTGTGTTTATGTCGTGTTGCACCTTGTTCATTAGGATGGAGTTCTTTTTCCCTGTGAGGGAGAGACAGAGAGTTGTGTTTTGACACATAATTACGCATGCAAACGCGTGCGAGAGTCCTTCACTCATATTTAACTGGGTTTTAATGAGCGCTGAATCATTAAAGAACTCATATTGTATAGAATCAGTGACGAAACAGCACCATGTATTATGAAAGAATACAGTAACATTATGCATACAAAACGTACAGTCCCAAAACGAGAGTATTTATTGAAACTGAACTGCTAAAATGACTCATTCTGAACACGGCTGTCCATGTCAACATACGTGGACCTCAAGGGGAAAAAAGGAAAAAAACTAGACAGACACCTGAAAATTATGTTTTACTGTATGAACCCCATAAAACTCATTTTTACATTTACAATGTTCTGACATCTTCTGATGATGTTCTGAAACCTTCTGATGATGTTCTAAAATCTTCTGATGATGTTCTGAAATCTTCTGATGATGTTCTGAAATCTTCTAATGATGTTCTTAAATCTTCAGATAATGTTTTTAAATCTTTAGATGATGTTCTGTTTATTCTTACCTAAGCGGTCCAGTCGATCAATGGCCACAGTCTCGAATGCCCTCCTCATCATGGGGTATTCCTCTAACACCTCATTAAAATTGTCCACAGAGAGAGAGTACAGGCGACAGTAGGTCTCTGCTCGCACGCTTGCTGTACGACGGCCTCTGGTCAGCAGACAGATCTCTGAGAGAGAGAGAGAGAGAGAGAGAGAGAGAGAGGGGAAGCCAATACAAAACACAGTGTGACTCATTTTGTAAGAATAAATCTTTTTGCAAATGAATCTGTTATGAATCCAGCGTAATGTTTACAAAGAAGTCTGTTCTGTGCACGTAACTAACTGTACACGATTATCAGAAAATGTGTGTCATTACACAGGTTTAACAGGTAACAGGTTTCAGCACACTGAAGATTCAAGAACATTCCAGAGGTCCTGAGAATGGAGGACCAGAAGAATCACAGAGAAAGTAATAAAGCATTTCAGTACTTGACGATTACTTGTAATTTATGGAAAGAAATATCTCCTATAATAATTTAGGTGTTGATAAATTATTTTATTCTTTTAAAAATCAGTAGACTACATTATTTGCTATTTTGATGGACAATTAAAAGTGTAATTAATAAAAGTATACAAAATTGGATGAATTAGTAGTTCACGTATTATTTCTTTTCATAATTACACTTTTTATTACCGATTAAAATATCAACGAATAAATGACTTCGTAATTTATTCATGCCTAGTTTTATTGTACAATTAGTTATGAATTACTACAACGCTTTATTAAGTTTTCTATGACATTTCCGGTGCTCCACTCCAGGGTACCAGAACAGCCTAAAACATTCTGATCTTGCTGTTTAACGGCCACTAGAACTTTCTGCCCTTTTTCTAGACAGCTATGTTGAAAAACATGGAGTGTTTTTAAACTGCCTGAAAACCGAAACCCTGAAGAGTTCAACACAGAACAGGAGAGAAATTTGAATATCCGCCTGCAGAAAGTAATTAAACCTTATCAGACCTCATTCCAAAGAATGTGACATGAATGCCCATTTCAAAGTGCAAATGTATTCCGGCTCACATTTCTTAAAATTTAAGTGTGTAATTTCTTCACTGTCCAAAAACGTCATCTTGGCTCGTGTGATTTCATTCCTAATGGATAAAACTCGGTCATGTTCTACATCTTTTTCTTCCTGTTTGGAAATACAGAAAAACTTCTATGTAACCGGATGTATTTCCGAACAGGATATCTGAGGAGAAGCTGCTTCCGAGCTATTTATGTCATTAACGACAATAAAATCTGTTTAGCAAATGTTTGCACAGGCAGTAAATTATCTCCTCTGGTGACAACCACAATATCAGCTAATGCTAATTCTAAAACTAATGTTTGTTTATTATTATTCAGAAAGTTCCAAAACTACATTGTGATTGGACGAGCCGCGATATAAAATAGATATAAAATAGCCAATGACACGCCTGTAAACGTTACTATTCTATGTCATCGTAGCAACATGCGTCATAGTTTAGGAACTGTTAACAACATAAACTCCGCTTCGCAACATGGCGAATAACACCCCATAATAATCACCGTTTTCTCTGCTTGACTTGTTGAGGAACGGCCTGCTGTGTGTATTTGCATCCTGTGATATTTTCTCATCACTCCCATGTAAAAATAACATACAACAGTCCGGACCACTACTAGTCATGTAAATATACACCACCACAATATAAACAAGCAGTACGACAGAAACTCTATACTGGCACATGAATACAGTCACATGTTTATACCTCTTACCGCCCAGCCCGAATCGCCGGGCATATTGTTTCACAGTGAACGTTCAAGGTTATTTTGCGCCTATATTTAGGCACACACACGCATTCTCTGGTATTAAATTTTCCTCAGACAATATTGGAACAGGAGTATGAAACATCTAGATCTTCAGGATAGCAGAGAAATGTCCCATCAGAGTCATCGTTCATCCTGCGTGTTGTGCGTCAACCTCTGTATTAAATCCTGACCCATCCATCAGGATTCAGGTTCGCTCCATTTCCCTGTCGGCTCCCCAAATCAATTCCAAAAATCCAATACACAACCTTGGAAGCCCCGGCTAATTTTAAAGGACCTCGTCGTAGTCGCGTCATACATCAAAAACCAAGAGCTAGTAAATGAAAGCCACAATCAAGGGTACAAACGTTTCGTTGAACACACACGCACCAAAGCAGACACAAACACTCTCCTGTGGACGTACACACAAGTACAACACTTCAGTAGCATCTAATTTGTTCTTTCCTCTGATTACACACCTTCATAATCCACACACTCACACACACACATACACTCACACACACACACACACAAAACGTTCTAAAAACAGCTAGTACTCAAAGGAAAGAAATATCTCCAATAAGATCTCATGAATATTGCAATTGTTTCTTCTAGACTGCCATGAGATTAAATGAAGACACTGCTGAATTCTGCTGCTTCTCAGAGCTCAATAATCTCACACAAACGTCCTCTTTAAACTGTGCTCTGATACCAAGATACCAAAGTTTGAGATTACAAGTTTGATATCCAAAGTTCACAAACACACACACATTTTATCCGTATGTGTTCCGCATGATTTACTTACTGCATCCAAGTAACAGGGTGACCCAAAACCACTGCTAACCCAATACTTTGCCAATTGAGGTACAGACCAAGTTAACGATGTTAGGCTGTAGAAACATTCCCTAACATTTCAGTAACGTTATTGCTTGATTATAAGAACATCACTTCAACTTTTTAATTCTGTAACGTTTTTAAAACGTTTCACTTACTACTTAGGAATAACGTTTTTAATATATGACATATAACGAAAAAAGTTCTACTAATGTTACTGCGAGAATGGGTTTGATAAATGAGAGAACTTTTAGAAAATGTTAGCCAACGTTCTGAGAACGTTCCCTGTTAGCTGGGGAAGTAAGTACAACTGTACTTAGCTGCAGTGTGCTACAAATTCCTCATTAAATCTTTCTAAAACCAAATAAACTGAGCCAGCCACAAAATGATTATACTTCTATACACTTACTGTCCTTGACCAACTGTCTCATCTCTATTCTCATTTAAGAAGAAGCATCTCAAAGTTAGTTCTTATATAAACCATAAATGAGAACTCTATTAAGTCTCCAGAGCTGCAGAAAAGCAATAATATTTTCCTCTGTGTGATACCGAGACGCAGGTCCTTCTGGATGTGATGTCTAGTGTTTCGCGTGGCATATCTCCGATTTCTTTATCTCAGGCTACATTTATCTTTGACCTTTCCAAGGTCACACGCTGAGAGCTCTTCCAAAACCTTCTGCCCTCTGCAGTTAAAAACAGCTGACTCATGTGGATTTAAGGCTGCGGAGAGATCGTGTTCCATCCCTCTAGCCCACACACTCTTCTAAAATTCACCAGGGTTCTAGATGCCAGCAAATCAAGTCACCATAACAGATGTGAACGCTTCTCCAGTTCTGTTTCACATGCCTTCTGAAGATCCATAAACATTCAGAGAAATCTGGAAATCTGAGATCTAAGAAGCCATCGACCAGTTCCCCACACCAGCTAACAGACATTCTCAGAACGTCGGCTAACGTTCTCAAAGGTTCTCTCAAAGTGACAGCTATCAAAGTAAAGCCAAGGTCTTAAGAACCACAGTCATTTAAAACCATTATTGCTAACCTGAACCGTCACAGTTTAATTACTATAATAGTAACTGTTACACAGAACAAAGCAATGGAGGAGTTCACATCCACCTTAAAGAATCCTCAGTTGTTAGTTTAATTCAGATCTGAGAACTTGAATGAATGAAAGTGATGATTTAACTTATGCCGAAATAAAACAAGGCTAATGTAAGTGAAGCTGTACCTCCGAAGTAGGAGCCATCAGAAAGTTTCAAGCCAACGGTTCCTTTGGTAATTACGTTGACGACGCCGTGTTGAATGAAGTACATCTTCTTGCCGATGGTTCCCTCACGGATGATGTAATCGCCCGGCTGGAACACTTCGAAACGGAGCTTCGTCAGCATGGCGGTCACAAAGTTGGGTTCAGCGTTGGCAAACAGGGGCATGGAGGCCACCAGTTTACGGCAGTTGAAGTTCACTATTTCCTGTTAGATCGGACAAACAGATCAGAAACCCAGAGTGACAAATTGCCTTTGATAAACAAAATGTATACATTTAATGCAGCCTACACGACAATTTACATGTATTACTGTAAGGCAAAACTCACAAAATGTTAGGATCATATTTTACCCTGAGATTACAAAATTATATTTAGCCTAAAGAAAATGAAAACTCTTTTGAGACCATAAACATTCATATATTTATTTGTTTCTTTGTTTACTTGTTAGTTTTGCATTGTGACATTATTATTTCAATTTGGCATTTTAGCGCAGACAAAAATTGTAACTTATTCCGCAAAACAACTCATGACTCGACTTCGACCTGAACTCAAAATCGGAGACGGGTAAACAGCGCAAGTCTGTATGATTAATTGTATTCTTCATAGTATTACTGTAATAAATAACTTAGAGGGAAATTATGCTTAATTATGCTTAAAAATAATGTTACATTAATAGCCCTAATACAGAATTCATATTAGTTATTCAAAGTCATTTTGGGGTGAAATACAGTAAAAATTTACTCAAGATAACATTGAAACAAGAAAATCCAAACACAAATAACTTGGTGTTTGTTTGAGGCCTTGTGTTCTCTCCAAACAAAAGTAAATGTAGTAAAAGCTGGAATCCACAAACAGAAGAGATTTGGCTGTTTACTAAAGACACAGATGAATTTGCCGTTGCCAGTTCAGCGCAGTTTTATTGTTTTGGAAAGCTCTGACAGAACTGCAGGGCCTTCTGGGAAATTTTTCCAGAGATGTTTACAGACACGGACAAACCTTTGCAAAGACACGCAACAAAACACACACGTGTGCGTCCTCACCTCTCTGAGTGGCTCATTTAGTTCCTCCAGGATACTTTCTTCATCAAACATCTTGCCCTGATAACGGTGTTCGTAATAATCATGGATCTTCTGCCGGAAATCTGCCGGAAGTTTGTGGAAAGACATGTACTGCTCCACTTGTTTGTACTGCGGAGAGACAAAAGACAAACGCTAGACAAACGCTAGACAAAGGAGACAATTAAAAAAACATTTATCCAACAGAATACAGCGAGATTTGTTAGTCTAGAAAAATGATGAAACAGCAGTTTAGAAATAAGGGCCAGAAATGTTAGTTAGTGTGTGTGTGTGTGTGTGAGAATCGCTCAATTATAGATTCACTGTTTTGCCTCTAGGAAGGTACATCCGCAAATCGGATCATTAGTTAATGTTAACAAGTCAAACATCCCTCAAACTGCGTTATTTACGGGGACAGAACGAGAACGGAAATGATGGAATAATTTACGGAAAACAGGTCAGCCCGTGATACATTAGCATTGCAGCCGTGCGCATTTCCTGTTGCTCCGTAGCATCTGCTGACAAAGGCGTTCCTGTAGCACCTGTAAAGGTCCATGAACCACTTGTGAGAATAATTGCCCACATGTTGGGCTTTATAAAGGTCTCACAATAACTCTCGTCCCAGAACTTCCTGTCAACATGAAAGTGGGCTGCTGCTCTGAGCCACAGCTCAGCGCTCACAGATCATTTTAAAGGGGTCATGTATCGAAAACCCAATTTTTCGTGATCTTTTGATATATATATAAAATAACATAAATAAATAAAACAGTTTGATGTACTTCGTAAACACTCTCTGCCTCTGTTCCAAAACCTCCCCAGCTAACACGAAACGTTCTGTTAAAGTTCTCAATCAAAAACGTTCTTGAAGTAATGTTCGTATAAGGTTTTATTAACATTATAAAGCATAAGAACAAATACATTACTCTTAAGTTGTTAGTGGAACATTTTAAAAACATTTAAAAAACGGATTTAAAAAATGTAAATAACACTCTTACAACCACTCTTGTTAGCTGAATAGTAAGCTCCCTTGCTGTCTACTGTCTACATAGGCAGCATCCTGACTCAGTACATTATAAGTGATGATGTGAAACAGCAACATCTGTGTCTGATACAAATAGCGCAGGGGAAAGTCAACACAATTGATTTTAATAGCTAACACTGACACAAATAATGAGCTGGTACATTTTTAATGTGACTTAAAATGTTATTTTTCAGTTTTGAATACTTCATGTTTAGTCAACATTTGTCTCACTTTATCTGGCATGTTGGATGGATTTGTTTTTTTGCAAATCTCTATACGATTTCAATCTGATGATGGATACACATCATGCTGGTTAGAACAAGCAATAAATAACTTTTTTATTTTTGGAGCTGTGGTATGCCAGCTTTTTCCTCCTCTTTACATATCGTTGTGCCTTGATCTGGCGTATAAGAAATAACATTTATTTTATGCCCTTGATTATTTCAGTCTGATCTTAAGATCTAGAGCGGAACTGTTTTCAGACCTGTGACAATACGCCAAGAACCGTAACAATCTTTCGATGATGTCCCCAGCTAACAGGGAACATTCTCAGAACGTCAGTTGATGTTCCTCTAGAAGTTCTCTCAAATTTATCAGAAATGTTGCAGTAACATTAGTAGAATGGTTTTTAAAATGTTATATATTATACATATCAAAAACGTTGTGCTTGGTTCCACTAGTAAAAAAGTTGTTAGTGGAACGTTTTAAAAACTAAACGGATGTAACAGAATGTTTGAACAACGTTCTTATAACCAAGCAAAAACGTTCCTAGAACTTTCAAAACATAATTGTTTTAGTTACTTAATGGAAATGTTAAAGAAATATTTTCCTACAACCAAAAATTGTTAGCTTAACTTAAACCAGTGGTCAAGTGAACAGTTGAGAGACACGTTACACCTCACACTGATTAGTGAATGAATCCATCAATGAGTACATTTTCATTTCATTTGGCTCTAAATGAGGTAGAAGAGGATTGGACTGAGGCTTGTCAATGTCCTGTCGGGTCACTTCTACCTCACTGCTTTATCGGTCCATCAGTGAACCATTCAGATCAACACAGCTGGTTCTTCAGTCGAGTAACTAAGTGATCTTTGCAGATCAACGAGGTTCTGGATAAAACAGTGTCAGGATATAGATCCACTGACGCTGTACAAATAGTTCAGGCTGGACAATGGATCAAAATACTGTATTATATCACATCCTGTAATCCCATATTATGATCATCAGTTTAAAACATTATTCATATAGTGACATTATAGAACCAGTGTTTACATTTACATTTATGCATTTGGCAGACGCTTTTATCCAAAGCGACTTACATTGCATTATACTACACATTGATCGCTATACATTGAGTCTGTGCAATCCCTGGGATCGAACCCATGACCTTGGCGTTGTTAACACCATGCTCTAACCACTGAGCTATAGGAAAGCTGTAGTTCAGGTTCTTACGTCTAAGTGTTGAGGTTCTTACGACAATGTTCAGCCGTGGAGATATAATAAACAGCCAAAAAAAACAATACCATTTTTAACCGCCATTTTTGACTCTGTGTAAAACCACTACAATGCTCGGGTGCAGCGAGTCGTTGTCAGGTGCTGTTGCTAGGTAGATTTTTACTGGCCCAAATCTAAAGAAACTAATTTTAAAGCTACAGTATGTGATATTATGGCCCAGGTCTCTCTATGGAAACTGCCTGTTACCAAAATGTATTTGAAAGGCACGTTTTAAAGGTGGTAATATCATGGTGTTTCTTGAAAATGGTGGTTATTTTCCATGCAGGAGGTGTGCTCTAGAATATCTTCCATGTTCTCTAGAGAAACCCGAGTATGCTGCATGATTTTTGTGCTATTTATGGCCATGAAAGGCTGATTTCAGTCCTGTCACTGAAGTGAAAGACTTAGATGTGCAGAGAAACAGGCGGGCAGACAGCAGCAGTCAGAAAGACTCTGTATGCTGGTGCAGATTTAGAGCATGTCTAACAGAAAGCCTGTTTATAAATATACAAAACACACACACACACTTTGCTATTCCAAAACACTGCACAAGAACACATACCAGCTTTTTAAGAAGGGAGAGAGGTTTAGTGAGGGTTTCAGACCTTGTGTTGTGAGTTCCTGAATTTTAAGATGAGGCACATTTTAAGTCAACTTATTTACAAAATATTGAAATCTTATAGGACAAGATACATGATGCATTAATTGGGAGAGAATAAGAGGAGATTACAGGACAGAGGAGGTGAGAGGATGAGAGGAGAGAAAAGGGCAGCACATGAGAGAGCAGAACACAGAAAAACAGAGAGAACAGATGAGAGGAGAGGAGAGAAAAGGTGAGAAGGGAGGAGAGCAAAGAACAGAAGAGGAGAGGATGAGAGCAGAGGAGAGAAGAGGATGAGAGCAGAGGAGAGGACAGGATGAGAGCAGAGGAGAGAAAAGGAGAGGATGAGAGCAGAGGAGAGGAGGTGAGGATGAGAGCAGAGGAGAGAAAAGGAGAGGATGAGAGCAGAGGAGAGGAGAGAAGAGGATGAGAGCAGAGGAGAGAAGAGGAGAGGATGAGAGCAGAGGAGAGAAAAGGAGAGGATGAGAGCAGAGGAGAAAAGAGGACAGGATGAGAGCAGAGGAGAGAAAAGGAGAGGATGAGAGCAGAGGAGAAAAGAGGACAGGATGAGAGCAGAGGAGAAAAGAGGACAGGATGAGAGCAGAGGAGAAAAGAGGATAGGTGAGAAGGGAGGAGAGCAAAGGACAGAAGAGGAGAGGATGAGTGCAGAGTAGAAAAGAGGTGAGGAGAGAAATGGACAAAAATGGACAAATGCCACCCAAAAAAGGTCAAAGTTACTGATCTACTGGTGAGTTATCACAGTGTGTGTGTGTGTGCTGTACTACACAGCTGGCAGAGGCTCAGAAGTGCCAGACATGAGTTTTTTTACAGCTTAAACTCACTGAGTTTAGTGAGTGCCCTTTTTACAATAAAAGATTATAGCAGCCGTCAAAACACTTTAAACTTATGACACTCACACTTCTCAAGAATTATGTTACATTACATGAAACTAATGGAAATTCTGCCCGTTTCTTAGAACCACTGGAAAATCTGTCTCACACTCAACCTTTCCACACGCATACAGACACACACTTATTATAATGCTAATTACAATGACTGCAGACCAGTCCTGTCCCAAACCCTAGATACTCTCTGCTTGATCTGATCATTTAACCTTTGAGAAGACCTCCCCAAAAAGAAGACTTCTCTAAAAAAACACACACACACACACACACACACACACACACACATCTTTAATCTGAACCTCATATACACATACAGACATCATGTACGCAACAAACTTCACAGTCTATTTAAACAGTCCCAATTAACTAAGTTAACTACTAACAGTATTAAAACACTGTTATAATGCAAAGACACAATATCAATTCCCATCTAAAGATTTTCTAGGCTGGAAAAAACAAACTCTGCTCACTCATTCCCACCTCAAATAAATAGAAAAGCAGAGAGATAAGACTGTGTGTGTGTGTGTGTGTTGTTTTTCCACCATCAAGGATGGTAAAAGTCACACACACCTACATTGTGTACAGTCAGCAGTCCCCACAAGGGAAATTTGATTATTAAACATATTAAATGCTTTTTGGACAATGTAAAAATGCATGAAGGTTTCTTTGAGGGTTCGGTTTAAAGAGGTTAGGGTGAGGGGATAGATTATACAGTTTGTACAGTATAAAAGTCATTTTGTCTATGTAAAGTCCCTGTCGAATGTTCCTAAATGTTCCTGATGATGTTAGTCTTTCAATCTAACAGTATGTACATGTTTCTGTGAGGGATACGTTAAGGGAAGGGGTGGAGTCAGGATGGAGAAAACATCATTAGCCTGATATAAAAACAATGGAAGTCTATGAGATGTCCTCACTTATATAGGGAAACAAACGTGTGTGTGTGTGTGTGTGGTGTGAGTCCTGGTGCCTGCTGAAAATAAAGATGAAGAATTTTCTCATTTCAGCTTCATATCAGAGATGTATTATTCACTGCACTGATTCTGGAATAAATCACCTCATTACGATACTAACCACATTCTAACCTGCGGCTACAGTGAGCGAAACACAGCTAGCCTGCCCTCGAGGGCCGCGCTCAGCCCTGTCTGAACTTTCCTCAAAGTCTAAAACAGACTCTTACATTACTAAAACCAAAATGTATCTATTTATTTATTATTCATTGTTTTTAGCCACCTTCACCATCTACGGCTGCATTCATGTCAGGAAACTGCACAAAAGTCAGGGAAGGGGAACTTAGCATGTCCAGTTCACCTAACCTGCATGTCCTTTGACTGTGGGAGAAAACCAGAGTACCGGTACCCAGAAACCCACACTGACACTGGGAGAACATCCCACCACACAGAAAGGCCTCCCGGCTCAGCCGGGACTCAAACCGGTAACATTCTTGCTGAGAGGCAACAGTGCTTCCCACTGAGCCAAAATAAGCCCCTCAAAACTCATATTGTCACTGGACATTAATCAAACATTATTGGGGCAATGCTATGGTATACAGACGGTATCAGACAGAAAAACACGGTACTCTGATAAATACCTAATCCTAAATACCATTTGTTGAAACAGTTATGGGGAAAAAAAAACCTTGGAAAAAAACATGAGATTTTTTTATTTTCATTCTGAACCAAGAAACAGAGAACAAAATGTACATTTTAGATAATCCTGATTAAAATCCTAATTTAAAAATAAAGAAACAACAACAACACAGGCTGGCCTAAACCATCTTAGACCGGTCTTGGATGTTTTTCAGCAGGAACTGCAGCCACTGAGGATGAAACCTGCAGCGGGGCAATGCAGATGACATTATGTAATTGGGACAGAAAGAGGTAACTGCATTCCATTAAAGTTACATGAACATGACGTAATCAGATTGTTAATACATGTTTAAACAATAGGGGCTGCCAGCAGAATATCAATTTGTAATAATCACATAAATACACTCCTATCACCAGCTAAGGATGATGAAACCGGCGACCTTCTGGTTGCAAGCCTGACTCTCTCTCTCTCTAACCAGTAGGATACAACGACTTAGTCACACATGGTCACAACATTAATACATTTCCCAAAGATGGGAAACCATTAATGGAATAAATGCTTTTCGAAAAAAGTTAAAGCAAATAACTTTTTTAAAAAGCATCCGTTCTGCATTCATGGTCATCGTGGTTGAGTCGATCAGCCAGTGATCTCCAAGCAGGACTAATACAGAAGACAGCTGATAAAGTGTTACACTCATTAAACAATGTCTCAATGTTTATCCACCCATATGCCAAAGCGCTAGTCTTCGGGGACAGACGTGACTCTGCTGTATTTTGAGACTGAAGTAATGGATGTCGTGGAAGAAGCTGAAGGTGATTAGGAGATTCTACAAGAAGAAGATAAATGACTCGAGGAGGTTACATGGAGAGGAAGGAGAAAGAGAGAAGATCTAGGGTTATTCATCATGCATGTATCCTCGGGCTGTTCTGAACAGCAGCGGGCGGTGAGACAGCTCGGTGAAACCCGAGAGAAGCGTTCTGCTGATGTTCTCGAGCTGCTGACTCGAGGGGAGTCAAAGAAGCATTGTGCTTTAGCTCAAAGCCCAGAGAAACAGCACGTTTCATGACAACAGCAGACGAGGGCTTTGGGTCTAATTGGAATTCTCCGCTTGTTATTGTCTACCAAATATTTCAGTCCCACCCACGAACGCTGGAACCGCGACGGTCTACAAACCAGGGAGCGAGTCTTTCAGCGTCTGCTGCCTAAATACCACCATGAAACGTGGACCACACTGCATCTGTTTCTGGATTAAAACCGCCTACTTGGAGAGACCCTGGCTGACCTGTGTGTTTGTTTTTAAGAGTCATTTATGCTACAATAATATACAAGCATGTCAATTTTTTTAAAACGCAAAGCAGTGTTGGTCTAAACGAGCTGTTAAGAAAACACAACAGAATTACGTGTAGAAATTTATGTAGACATGATCAGAATTTCTGTTCAACCAACACAGAATAAATACAGATAATAAAACATGTAATAAACATTTATAAATAATAAAAAACTGTGTGCACTTCACGTCCAAGTGTCATTGTGTGTAGATGGAGGCTACTGATGGGATAGTATAGAGCAGCATTAAAGCCATTGTATGTTGTAATAATGTTTCCCTAACGTTTCTGTGTAGTAAAAAAGTTATATAAACGTTATATAAACGTTATATTTAATAATGTTTTGAACGTTCTGCAAAATTGGACGTTTTGAACATTTCTAGCCATCATTGCTTGGTTATAAAAACATTATTAAAACTATTTAAAACCTCTCAACAACATAAGAATAACCATTTTGAAATATGATGTATAACGTTAAAAACAGATCTACAAACTGGAGAGATTATCACGTTTTTGATCATTTCTCTAAAAGAAAACTTTTAGAGAATGTTAGCCAAGAAAACTGAGAACATTCTGAGAACGTTATTTTCCACCTGTTCTAATCTGACCAGCGCTGTCCATCTCTTTTAGTATGCTTCCCAGCCTTCCAGATTTAGTACACAGTCAACACACTTTTACAGCAGTAATAAAAATAAGCAATGGTAGCAAACACACACACAAACACACGTAAACATAAACACACACAAACACACACACACACATACCAATCTGGGAGAAAACAGCATCTGCTAAGCTGTATGTTGGTACCTCATAGCTATGACCAAATCAAACACCATCGGTCACTGTAACATATGTGGAAGGCTATAGAAGAGCTATATATTAATGTTTAATACTTTACTTCCTCTTTAGGCGCTCTGTGTGTGAGTACACAGCATGACGTTCAAAAGACTCTCCACACCCCAAAAATGCCTGAGGCCAAAACAGATATAATCGACAATCAATGGAGTTTTTTTCTCTGAGAACGAACCTGTCCACTCCTTTAGAATCCACTCATCAATTCTCTGAAGTCTCTGAAGTTTGAGCCAGGGGAATATTCGGGCACATTTCTATCATTTTGGAACAGCAGCTTGCATATCCGAAAACATTTTTGCTGCTTTCAAGCTGAATTCACTCCCGTCTGATGAGTTTTGTCCTCTGTGATTTTGTCTGTGAAAGATGTAAGCGATTCAGGTCAGCTGCGAGCTTCAGGTGTGAAGCAGAACAAGTGCGAACATAACGAACGATCAAATTAAAGCTGTACCGCACCCAGAGATACACACTATCCTGCAGTTACTGTATACACTCACTCACTGACTCTCATGTCACTTTTGATCGTACGAGTCATTTCTAAAGAACGGTGAAGAACTGCTTTAGCAGAATCTACCCACAGCTCTTTTCCATACCATGAAAGTGTGCAGTGATTTCAAACAAAACACAAAAGCACCATCTACTCTCTATACATTGTAAATATGTAGCTGGGGTAGGTAATTTCAGAGAGACTAGCGAATGCAATGATTGGACGAACATTTTATGGCCCTGCACCTTCCACAGAAGATATATACATATATAAAAACATTAATTTGTGTTTGCTGTCAGGATGTGAAGAGACTTTCAACCAGCATAACATGTTTCTGAAAAAATATAGTGCCTATCCTGCCTTTAAATAAAATTATTATAATTATAATAATTATAGAAGGGTCTATAATCGAGTCATAGGTGAGTAAAGTAACTAAAAATGGCCACTAAAGTGGTTTAGACTGAATTGAAAACAGTTTCATGTGTTTAAAGTGCCACAGGAGCGAGAACACAATGACAGAATTGATATTTTCAGGTGAACTGTCTCTTTAAAACTGAAGCGCCGCTTCAAGCAGAGAAATTTCCAAAATGACTGCAGCACAGAGCGCAGAGAAACAGGTCGCACGTCCCTGACCCGTACAGGTCTATTCCCTCCCTCTCTCTTTCTCTCTCTCTCTCTCTCTCTCTCTCTCTCTCTCGCCGTTTCTCTCTGTCTTTCTAACCCCCCCCTCCCCACACACACATCACTTCATTATGTGATCTCAAGGACAGAATCACACACACACAAACACACACACACCTGTGTCAACTTCACAAGGACCCTGGCAGGACACTAATCTGTTGCCTCATCAATTTTACCTCATCCAGAGAGACACTGTAATTTTGTGTACGCACACAGAAACATAAATCGTACACACAATCACTACAACACACACCCGGAATGTTCTGCTGTCTGTCCTTCACTTAAAGGTACACACCCGCTTCAAATGACTGGCTAATGAGGGTGAGAGGCACGCCCCTCTTTCAAACCGACCAATCAGAGAGCTTCGTTCTCTATACAAAGCATTCTGCATGGTAA
The DNA here is from genome assembly GCA_036877585.1 of Botia kubotai. Lineage (NCBI taxonomy): Eukaryota > Metazoa > Chordata > Actinopteri > Cypriniformes > Botiidae > Botia > Botia kubotai. Next base: position 6,176 of record JAZGTI010003536.1, on the reverse strand, counting down.
CAGAGCTGGAAAACGATTGGCTGAGCTCAACACAGGCAGCCGTGCCAGGTCTAATCTACTGTTACAAACACGATGTGCAGGAAAATGACAGCCACAACCAAGTCAGCACTGCGGTAGGTAGTACGCTAGCTGATGCTGCCTTCTCATTGGCTGCGAGGAAAACAAACACAGCGTCAGCAAAGCGAACCAATATCTGTCGCATTAGCAGTGATTATCCAATCAAAACAACAGCACCAGAGATGTTGACACAACGCAACAGAGACAAACAAGTCGAAACAGCTGCACAAACATTAGCTGTGCAAGCAGAGGGAACAATAAGTGTTTAATGAATTGAAACTGATGTAGGAGTGACTTTATAAGATAAACTGATAAGTGTTCTGTGAGTATTTGAAAGACTGTCATTGTATTGAACAGTCTTAAACTAATATTCTAATTTGTGGCATCAGCTATCACGCTAACAACACTGAGGTCCTGGGTTTGATTCTCTCTCTCTCTCTCTCTCTCTCTCTCTCTCTGCCAGGTCAAAGGTAATTCTAGGTGGTAGAGCTCATCGCCATGGAAACAGTGGGTTTAAAGAAAGTGATCTCAAGTCACTTCCTGATCTCCTTTATTAGCTGAGTGTAAAATGAACAGAAACATATTCAGGTTTGCTAAGTGACTCAGATCTGAGTGCAGTACTCTTTACATACGCTCAGAAAAGTGTCATTATGCGTGGCCTTATGATAGTATATACTCTTGGAGTTGTACACTCCCTTAACCAGTGAAGTGCATACTGTACATACTGTACTTCATGTACATAGTAGAGGTAACAGTTTGTTGACATTGGAACAACATTCCCTACCCCTAACCTTAATCATAACATATCCCCAACATCAGATGAAAATCTGGGGCAAGACAACGGTGTAGCAGGGCCTAACCCTGGATGTAAGCCTAAACTTTACGTGAACTGTAAACATCTCCCTCGAATTTGATTGGTTGACAGAAATGTTGACCCAGGAACTCTTACTTGGCAAAATCCCGGATGTTGGGACAATAATATAATAAAATAAGAAATCTACAAGTCCAAAAACGAAGTAACTTACAGTAACTAGGTATAAGTACAGTAATTTGTTTTACCTTTTCCTGGTACTGACGTCGTGAGGAGTCCAGGGATTGGATGAGGGCCGTGGCGTGTCCGATGAAGACAGCGTAGCAGGTGGCTCCAACAATCATGCTGAGCATGGTGAGCCAGATATCAGAGAGGCTCTCTGGAGCTTGTCGACCGTAACCGATACACAACATGTGACTCATGGCTTTAAAGACGGCAAATGAATACAACTCACTCCATGTGTCATTCTGCGGAGAAACACACACAAACAACATTAAAAGGACTCACATGTTTGCTTGTTCGTCCACCATGTTGCTTTGTAGTTTTTGTGCTGGGCCAATTGTAGTCCTGTGACCCCGCCCTAATTGTGTTTAGTGTTTCTGTGTTTGCTTCGTTCTGGCATTTTGCTGTTTTCTGTTTCGGGATTTACTCTCTTTTGGATTCATTAAATATTTTGGAGCAAGCATTTGGAACTCTACTGTACTTAGAACATTGGCCAACATTCTCTGAAGGTTCTCTCAAAGTTATCAGACAACGTTCTTGCAGCAATGTTAACAGAACGCTTTTTAACATTACATACCATATATCAAAAACATTATTTTTAGGTTGTTAGTGGAACATTTTAAAAATGTTACAGCATTAAAATAAGTTTGAATAACGATCCTATAACCAAGCCATAACATTAATACAATGTCTAAAAAACCCTTCCTAGAACTTCCTAGCCACCCTTCCTAGAAACCTCCTAGAACTTTCAAAATAACATTTTAACGTTTTTGTTACTTAATGGAATAATTACGGAAACGTTCTTGCACCCTACAATTGCTATGGGCAGTCTCTCTTTGCAGTTACATGTTTCAAATACTGTATGCAATTTAAATGATGACTGAAATGTCCTCACTCCACACTCCTGCTTTCTAAACTTTTGTAGGGAAGAACTCTTGAAATGAGTGAGTCTGCAGTGTGGCGTCCCCTGGATGACAGATATCAGCATGTGAGGTCCTGCCAGCAGTCACAAACAAGAAGCCATTAAATGTGCCCTTTTTAAAATGCGTCTCCAGACTGACTTGTGCTGACATCCGGCTAATTCCCAAGGCAAGATTAATTACTGACGCTGCCCTGTGCTCAGCTGCTCAAACTCCCAAACTGAAGATGGAAAACCGAATCTACAGCACCCCGTCGACAATCCAATAATCTTCAAAATCCTGATCACACATTATATTTCTGCAGCTGAGAGTACAAATTTAGATTCAAATTTAATTTTGGGGCTCATACTTTTCTAATATGGTAGGATGTACACATTGCCAAGTCAGAAAATGTACCAAAAATACAACTTGGATGAAATTCTACATTTTCCAACTGAATGGAATATGAAATCCCACAATGCAATGCGTCGAACTTAACCTGAATGAACTGGAAACAAAATCAGCTGCATTACAATATTTTCTGCTTGACTCACTGTTCGACTGGGCTGCTAGAACTGCTTGGATACAAATTCAAAATAACCGTATCTGTATTTCTGAGAGAACTATGTGGCTGAATTAAACATGTAGTGTAGTGATATATATGTGTGTGTGTGTGTGTGTGTGTGGTTGTGTGTGCATATATATGTATATATATATTCACACACACACAGACACACATAAATATATAGATATACACACAGTATATACTTCACAGTATGCAGTACGCTAGTTACATTTCTATCACCGAATGAGTGTTCCTGGACTTTAAGCAGAACAGAAGAGGAAAAGTACTACGAAAGAAAGAATAAAAAGAGAGAGTGATGATGTCAGAGAGTAAAGAGGGCTGCAGTTAAAACATTGGAGTGAACAGATTTGAATAATAGATGAGTTGAAAGCACTTTGTCTTGAAAACAGCCAGAGTAGAGTGTCACACACACACACACACACACACACATAATAGAAACTGCAGAGAGAAAGGGAAACATCAATGACTTGAATATATTGGATGTATCCACTTATTAAAGCTGCAATCTGTCACTGTGATCTTTCACCTCTCTAGCGCCATCTCTGTTTGAAACACAAAATTGCAGGTGACTTTTCATTACGTATATTTAATTCAAATTAAGCCAAATAGCTTAAATGATATAATCATTATTATAAACTTACCATTAGGAATTGGGGTACAGTAAGACGAACACAAAATCTGTCATGTACTTACTCAGATCATTTTTAACCCCAAAAAGTCACACATTGCAGATATAAATCTAAATGAGGACATTACACAGACCTCTTTTGGTATAATACATAGCTACTTATAAATGATATAGCCTAACCCTAACAGAACACTTTATTTACTATGTTTTATAGTAAAAAAAATGAGTTTTTTTTTTTTTAAATGAGGATGTCCCCAAAAGTAGGTTTTGCTCAGATTTGTTAGGTTTTGCTGCCTTTTGGGTACCAATTTGTCCCCATGGTTACTACTGCAACCACTGTGTTTACTATGGTTAAGTAAACACACACGCACACGCACACACACAAACACACACACACACACACACACACACACACACACACAGAATCTACTTTCTTAGCCTGGTCTAACAGTGGCTTTTACAAAAATGAGAGCTAATGTTACAGAAGGCTGTGATGGAAAGCGAGAGTAAGATGCAAGACTCTCTCTCTCTCTCATTCATGCTCTGGTCTGTTGTGATAGGGCGAGAGGCAGTACGGTAAGACATTCATTAACCGCACAGACTTGTGCGCTCTGAGCCTGATAAAGCCTCTGAATATCACACTCTTGAATTGTGCCTGTAACAGTGGAGCTGAGACCGCCGGGCTGGTCTATTCACACACTGTTTACAACATCTTATCTGAACCTACAGCACTCCTTATGTGCACCAGATTCGGAGAGCAGGTTCTGAGCCGAACGATGCCGTTTAATATACATTTCTAATCTCAGCCAAGACAATCAAACATCTTCTCACAGAGTCATTGATCTCCATGTTTGACCTCAGGTTTTCCTCATCTTCAAAATGAAGGCGGCAGTCGCGCGGAGAAGCTCACTGGAATGACGATACTGTGGCACTTTCCGCTCTTCAGAGGGAAATATATTTAGACGGGGAGTAAATGACACAGGAGAGCAGAATTCATCAGGATTAGATTTCCGATCGGAGTCGGTATGACAGTTGGAGGTCATGTGCCCTGGGCTGACCTTTGACCTGATGAGAGATACACCTTCTGCGCCATCGGAGGTCAAGCGCTTTATATACCGCAGCATAAAATCATAAAAGCTAGAAGCATAAAATCTAGAAAACTAGTAAACTTGCTTAAATGTTATGCCTACAATTCCACAGGAGACGTAAACAGATACAATACAGATACAAACAAGACAACTGCAGTATTGCAACATGCAGTATAGAATTATATAACAGTATAGAATTATGGTCTTCATAGAATCTGGTCTTGGAAGAATTTGATAAGACATTTTTGAGTTTTTGGTTGCTGACCTCGGTACAGTAAAGTCTGGTACAGTTTGATCCAGTATATTGGCAAATATAAGCACAGTCAAAGACACGTTGCGATTTCTCTTGAAACTGCACGTGAGACACACATTAAATTGGAGAAACAAGTGAGATATTAAGGAGATCTCATCTGTCATGTTTCAGTCCAACGGGCAGCTGGAAAGGTCAAACAGGTGAAGAAACATTTTGCTACAAAAGAATATAGATTAAAATAGAGTTAAAACGCAGCCGCTTTAAAATGCTGGAGTCCTTCAGGTCCATTTTAATGTCAGTGTGTTCCCAGGAGAGCTGAATGCACGTACAGTGAGAGAATTGAGAACACATCGCAGTGTCTCTGGAGAGCTTTTGCTCAGGGGGTGAGAAATAACATACAGCATTTAATCCACTTACTCATGTGCGTCCACACAGAGTATCTAATCCCTGCTCACAGCACAAGAGAACTGCTAACAGCGGTAATGAGCTCATTCTGTTACAGCTGACTGTCTACAAAATCTATATACTGAAGAATGAGAGAGAGAAAGAAAGACAGAAAGAAAGAAAGATACATTAGACACATAGATACATAGAAAAACTAGATGGATAGACATAAAGACTAGATAGATAGACAGACAGACAGACAGACAAATGATGTGACCATACTGAAAATCTGCGATTTATGTATCCCAGAATGCGTTGTGGTTTTAGTGTAAACCCTGCAGCTGTGTGCATGTCCACTTAAGTTAGCGTGCCCACAACCTCCTGCTGTCCTTATAGATTTATGTTAGCAATGTGGAACACACACACAGCAAAGTGTATTTTGTTTACAGATAATTCACAGCGTTTGCAACTCTACATGCTGTCTGAACATGTTGTGATTTATCACCATTATAAACCTCGCTGAGAAAGAAACAGATGCACTAATAACAAAAATAATACTTCAAGCGTTTTAATATAATATTCAAGCATCTACAGGAACAAACATCTACCCGTATCTTTATATAAAGTTGCCTTCAGGTTTTATGAAATTTCACAATGAGTTCTCAGTGACATCACAAGTCAGACACAGTCTCTGAGGAAATCTTGCCATTTATGTTTGTAACTGTCAGGAATCTGTTTCAAAAAACGTGACGACATTTAGTATGTGATTTTTCTTGTTGATTACATCCGCTGTAAATGATGAAGACATGAATTGCATTGTTTCATAAGACTTAGATCGCCCCCCCGGGCAACCTGTGGTTGAGTTTCCTACTCAATTATTCGACGGTCACAACCTCTGGATCGCCTCGTGCAGAGATCAAGCCAACAACCTTTGGTTTACCAGCCCTTAAACAAAATACCACAACTGTAAAAATGTTTCAAAACTAACACCCGAATATCTATCATAAATGTCTCCTGTGAACACAGCTGTAATCGACTGCCAAAAAGTGTCATATTTTCAGTGTTATTTCCAGTGTGTATGTGTGTGTGTGATAGATGATGTCCTCCAGGATCAGCTGCTGGCAGTGAAGAAGATGGATATTCTGTTGTTCTTGTTGTAGACACACTTTAATGATACGAGTTGTCAAGCAGTGTTGAGACTCTCCTGAGGTAAAAAGCCCTGCAGCTGTTCCGACTTCTGTTTCATTT
>JAZGTI010003535.1:0-31070 GCA_036877585.1 Botia kubotai | reverse complement strand
TGGGTTGTTGTTGTGTGTGTGTGGGTTGTTGTGTGTGTGTGTGGGTTGTTGTTGTGTGTGTGTGTGGGTTGTTGTGTGTGTGGGTTGTTGTGTGTGGGTGTGTCCTGTCTTGATAGCAAATCGTGTTCTTATAAACACTCACGCTTGCCAGCAAAAGGAATTTTTAGAAGGTTTCTAAACATGATTATAAAAACGCATCTGATGCAGTTCTAGAGAACTGCATTTACATCATATCTCATTCTGGCAGGTTATGTCATTATTGAGCAATGACCTCACGCGTCAGGCGTCTGTCTGCGTTTCCTGACACGCTAACACAACCAAATGGTAGTAGTGTAGCAGAAACAAACAGATGATCTGATGGGTTTAGATGACTGTGGTATCCAGACAAACAGGTTTTAATGTCAGCTAACTCATCTGCGGTGTTTGCTGAAGAACAATTCAGTTTACCTGCACAGGGTGAAGCAGTGTCTGTGTTTTATTGTGCCATGTGTTTACTCTGCACGCAGTCTGTCTGTGTGTGTGACTGAGCTCAGGTCTTCATGTTGGTGTGTCATTCATGTGATGTTTCAGGTCTGGCCGTGAGCTCAGAGTGGCTGGGATGTTGTCAGGTGTCTGGTCTTATGCAGTGGTGCTGTGAGCTCTGATTCACCAGCAGTTCCTCAGATCATCCAGATGTGACCTCTCATGTCCACTGAAAGATTGACCTCAGCCCGTGTGTATATTCGAACAGAGAAGCTGTTAAAACACGCCGTTTCATTCCTTCATGTTGAAAACTAGATTTAATAATATCATGTAAAGTAAAGAATATTTTCACATTATGATTCTGTTTGTTTACACAACTTTAGGTCAGTCCTCTGCTCTTTCACTTTCTGACTGTATTATATAAAGAAAACATACCACAGGCATGTTATGCTATATTTTGGACACTATATATATCCTGTGTAATATCCTATATCACGATGTAATATTCTTTACAATAATAATTTTAAATAATGAATAATTCCCATTTTGATTATGCTTTCATTTTATGTTTATTTACCGTCACTGTATGTTTTCGTTGTATTAATGATTGTTGTATTAATGATTGTAGTTTTTCTGTGTTTATGAACAATCAGACAGATTTTTCTTTATTGATGAATTGGAGCAATATTTTTAAATGCTGGTTTGGATTGTCACCTTTGACCTTTTGATTATTGATTATCAGCAGTTGGTGGATTGTTGTTTCTCACGACGAGCAAAGCTCATCTGAATCCCTTTTGGTTTCTCTGCAATTTTATAGATGTCGTTTTGAGACAGATTTTATTACACTCTGTTGATGTACAGTAACACTATATTTATGTAGTTGTTTGCGCTGCCTAAAGTTCAGAACAGCATGTCAGGATGGCTTAACACATTCACAAGTGTGCAGATTATCTCCAGATTTTGGGTTTTGTGATTCTGAAGTAGTTTGGCTTGTTGCAAACTTTAATTCTGTGTGTGTTTTAAAATAATGAAGTTTTACTGACATTCTCTGTGTCAGTTTGATTTAGATTCAGGGAGTCACGGTTCAATTCAAAAACAATCTCACTTTCTGAAATCTGTGCTCTGACCATCAGCAGAAATAGACACATTTGTTTCTCTAAACATAAAGATCATGATGTAAACAGTGGCTGGTTAAACAAGTGGCTGCTCATAACATGCTGGTTAACTAGTAAAGTTATCGCATTTAAAGCATTGCTAATAAATGAGCATTAAAAGTGAAACGCTTTTAAAATGCGTCTCGAGACTGATTTGTGTTGCAGTAATGTTGTCATTGCAGTAATGTTGTCATTGCAGTAATGTTGTCATTGCAGTAATGTGTCGTGTGTGTGTGCAGTCTCTGATCCTCTGTATACAGCTGCTGCTTTATAAAAGACTTCAGTTCAAAGAAAGGACTCTGAACAGTAAAACTGTGATTGTGAAACACATTTCTGTGTGTTCTGATGATTTGAGGAACATTGTAAACCGTTATAAAATGACATCACATCAATTGAATTCTATATTAATGCGACAAGTTGTAGTGTTGCTTGGCAACCATAAACAGCTAAACTGCGCTTTGTCTTACTGTGTTACAGTTTATTGTAAATATCACATGATGTAAATAACTCAGTTACACAAATAAAACATATATATATATATATATATATATATATATGTATATATAAATGTATATAACGATGCGTTTCCCATCATGCACCTCTGCATTTCTTCAGACCTCTGTGTATGGCTCATATTCTGACATGTTCGTCTATTTCTTCTCTCTCCAGGTTTGGGAAATGAGCCCGGCCTGTCCTCTCTGATGCACTGGAGCTAAGGGCCGCCCCAGTGGATTTGCCCCCCAACGCAGCTGAGCGTTAGCAGCAGTGCCCCTCAACATGCTGATCAAAGAGTACCGCATCCCCATGCCCATGAGCGTGGAGGAGTACCGCATCGCTCAGCTCTACATGATTCAGGTCTGTGATTCTTCTCTGAGGGTGAACGAGTGTATTCCTGCCTCAACATCACTGTTAGTCCTGCAGCAACCTGTCGGTCAGCCAATCAGATTGTAGGATAAGGTTTAGGGTTAGTGTTGGGTTTAGAATTGGGTTAGGGGCTTGTATATTATTCTTACCCAGAATAAAAACAACCCGTGAAGTTTCTTCAGAAGCTTCACAGAAGACGATGGAGGTCCTGCCTCGTTTCTGGACGGAGTGAAGCGTGTAACCCAAAAGGTGTGACTCACAGGCAGCTTTCTTGTGGTTTCCTTTTTTGTGACGTGCTGTTTTCTCAGGGTCAGATTTACTGAAACCTGCACACGCGCTTCAGTCGTTCACATATCAAGCACTGCATGTGCATTTTATGGAGCAAAATTGATGACTGAGGCACATCTCGTACATCTGTTAATCCGCTGCTATTTTTGGTAACGCAACAGTTTCACACACCCTGAATATTTGAGAAAGGCTGTCGGGGAGGTTTCAGGTTCTGCTGGGCAGGAAACACCTGGCGCTTGTGTTGATGCCCCAAACCCCAAACAAGATGACGGAAAAACACTGACAAATGCCAACAGACAGAAATCAGAATGTACGACTGCACTGTGCTAATGTTGCTGTTGTGAGTGTTTTCTAGGAGTGTTCAGAATTGTCTAAAAATGAGCTTTGATTGGTTTGGCTGTTTTTCTTGATGATATTTGTTGGAAAGTTTAAAAGAATTACTCTGTTTCAAAACCTCGTAACAATTATTTAAGGGATAATTTGAAAGTGGAAAAAAAATATAAAAAACAAACATGCCGTACATAAGTTGTTGTATGCGTGGAGCATTTCAGTCAGTCACTTCATTTGGGTAGGGATGTGACCTTAGAAGGCAGCTGCCTGTGTAGGTGGCTTGCTAGATTTTGGAACAGAGCTGGTTTCTGTATGTCTGTTTGTGATGGTTTGGACTAAAGATAATAAACCAGCTTAATTCCAGCCTGTTCAGAGATGGTTCTCAAGCTCTGGATGAGCTACTTCCACAGATCTCACTGAGCTGTTCAGAGTTGAGGTGATGGGTTTCCACCCACGTTCAGCTTTCCCCTGAACGCTTTTATAAGGTTAATCATCACTATGTCAACACAGCTGTCTCTCAGTGCTGTTGTCAGTGGGGTACTAAACGACTGGCCCCTGTAGACAGCCAGACGTTACTGTCCGATAGCACCAGGGGTGCTAAATTGAAACATTTGTGTTAGATCGATGGATACCAGAGTCTGGCCTAAGTGATGTTGACTTGCACAAAAGACTGAAAATCTTTAGGGAATGAGAGTCTAATTAGAGGATTTCTGAAAGTGTGAGTCATCAGAAGTGTGAAGTGATGTCCATATGACTGATGGTCGAACCGTTGCAGCCAAACAACACGCCAGTGCGCTAATCTTGCATCTGAAGAGAACGTGTGCATCTCTGATTGTTAAAATCCATTTTAAAATGGAGGTTTTTTTTGTATCTTTATTCTGAGGACGTTGTTGTTTATAAGCACCATCTGTTGACGTGTCATCGCAGAGGTTGCACCCACGGTTTGGCACGCTGACGCGTCGTCAGAACGACCCTGCTGGTGTTGTATTAAACCAGTGTGTGCGCTCATGTCCCGGATCTTCTGATTACAGCGAGAGTCGCTTTCATTAGCCTCATGTTACAAGCTACAACTGCAGTGAGAGTCAGCAGCAGATGCTGAGTGCAGGTGGAAAATAAATAGAAAAACAGAGCTGACAGAGTTGACGGTGTGAGGTGTGAGCTTTTGTGTGTGATGTGCCACAGAGTTCTGCACTGAGTGTGTGTCTGTTGTGAGCACACTGGCGTACTGTTGATTGGGTTAAATGTTGAGTGATATAAATGCTGGAGATGGTTGGCTAATCGATTAACACATTAATGTTGGGTGACGTATTAAACGTTGAGTTTGAGCGTTTTTGCAGTGATTTTAATGCACTTTGGTTGTTACACTTACAGTCGTTCTTTGTTTCATGACTCTAGTACATGAGTGTTTTTTATAGCATTACCGCTGATTAGTTTGATTCATTTCTGTAAAGAAGTTTAAACTGTCTGAACGTCTGATTCAGTGAATTTGTTTGCATCACCAGAACTTCCTGTGTGCCATTTTTCATATTAAAATAGTTTGGTGAAAATTCACATGTATGTAAATGTTGTTTATAGCTATATGCAATAGAAAGTATAATGCATAAATATTACGTAAATACAATTGTTGTTATTTGTGTTATGAAAATGTTTTTGATTGATGTTTTGTCTCCTTTACAATATTCTACATTAAAAATAATGTATTTTTTATTTGGGCTACTTAAATTTATTTCGGGCTACCAAAATCTCAAGAGTGCCTGCCTGAAGGGCTACCAGGGATTGTGAAATGTTGAGAACTGTAACAACCGTAGCAAAGGCATGTTTCCTCCGTCACAACACCGTCACTCGTCTGCCTGTACTGCCGGTTTTCTCATCGATAAGACCTCCTACTCATCTGCAGCGTCACAGCTGAGCTGCGGTTGCCATGGTTACCGGTGACATCAGCCGGCGCATGGCACTCGCTGCAGTCATTTGTTTGCGGTCTGAGAGGGGGAGATGGAGGAAGAGGTCACGATGATGCAAGCCTGTTGCCAAGGCAACCGCACTCCTGTGCTTTCGGTTATCCACAGATGGGCAGTGAAGGTGCGTCGTGCTGAGGTTAAAGCTCTCACATGAACTGGACTCTTCCATGTCCTTATAGGGCAGCGTTTGCCTTCATTCACAGAGACTAAATTAAGAATACAGCCAAACACGGCTTCAGCAAAATATATTTTAAGGGCAAATCTCGGATGACAGAAATTAAACTGGAGGACAACAGAATCTCTTTGGATGCTGCAATTAGGGCTCTGGTAATTTTTGATTCACAGTGATTCATGTGAAATGTATAAGTAGAGTGTCATCAAGCAGTGTCATTTTAGCTTCAGTTTTCTGGTTTCTGTTAGTTTGTGTTGCAGTCATCATGATATGACATTTCTGCATTATCACGACTTCATTAGGACTCTTTCAGTGAAATGATATTTGCAGTCAGAGACACTGGCACTCAAATGTTTCAAAACTCATGTTTACAAACTTAAAGCATTATTGTATTAAATATGAAATATTTAGCAATATATATGTATATGAAATATATATATGAAATATATAGTGCATTATTTAGCAAGTTATCGCATATCACATTTGTCTTCAGTATCGTGCATCCCTAACTGAGAACCAGTGATGTAATAAAGAATGATACTGAGAGGAAAACAAGTAAATCACGACGATTCTATAAGCTGTTGTAAGGTGTGTGTGTGTGTCTGTGTGCGAGCATGTACGTGTGTGTGAGTTATTGATTGTCGCGGGTGCTGGACCTGATGTCATCTGTCAGCTGTATAATGAAATGCTGGTGTTTTCACACTGACGAGCTACAGCAGATGCAGCAGCCCAGCGCATACAGTCACTGCCGCCTCTTTATTCTGCTGTCTGCCATTCGTCTGTCTGTCATCTCCAGCTGCAGACAGCTCGTCTCTGACCAGAGGACGTGACCGTGCTGCTCGTCCTGTGAACCTGTGGCATTGGTCTCAGAGGGGAGCTGGCCGACAGCCAAACTGCTGCTGCACAGCAACATAAGGACATAAGAATCCTCTCAGTGGATTCAGAATTGGTTCGGCCGCGCCTTACAGGATGATGAATTGGAGGATGATCGTAAAATTATTGAATCACAATTCAAAGAAACATTTATTTTCTGAAATGTGGAATAGATTTTTTAAACATAAATATATTTTTCAGTAATGTCAAAAAATTTATGCAGCCTTCAAAACTGTTTTAATTTGTGATTGAATCACAAAATATTCACCATGTTGCTTCTATGTAAATACATTTGGAAGTTTAATTCGTAATATCATCAATATTCTGAATTGTGCTCTTAATGGCACAACACACACACACACACACACATACACATATTTGAGGCTTGTGTGAAATACAGTGTGTGTTAGACTGACTTCAGTTCTGACTGTGAGTTCTGTCGGTCTGAGCAGTGCTGTGGTAGAACAGGAGAAATAGCACAGACTTCTCGTCTGCTCTTTCTGCTGGCACAGACCTCTGCTTTTCAGATGGAAATGTATTACTCATCACGTGTCTGGTGATAGAAACCACTGAAACTGGAGGCCGGGAGTGTTTCTGAGGCGTCTCGGCTTAGAGACGGTTTGGCACTCTAAACACGGGCTTCCATTCCACATGTGCCCAATTTACAAATCTCACTGCGCTCTCAGCCAATAAAGCGTCCAACCCAGAACCCATATGAGTGTTGTGAGTTTTGATTGCTGTGAAATGTGTTTGTTTTATATTTAAATTGTTACTTCAAAATTCATGCTGCAACGACTGAAGGCTGTTTGTTCATTTCCGAGCAGATTATTTACTGTAGAAGCCATTAGCTCATTGCACTTCTTTATATCATCAGATAATATGGATGATATACAATCAGTTACAATCTCCACTATTAAAGCAGAAGATGTGACTCATCTCTGTCTGTCTGCTCATAAAAGCACTGACGACTGACGAGCTGCAGTAATATTACTGTCATGTTTTCTTTACTGTGTCTGTGTTTAATAGCCGCGCTGACATCTCAGGAGACCACTCGAGGAACTCTGTGTTGACTCTCTGGAACATCATCCTAATGGAGCTCTTAAGTGACATTGTCTGCTTTTAATCTCTCAGCTTTCATCTCACTAATGCAGAGTCACGGCTGATTCCTCCACATCATCATCATCGGCACTGAGAGTGTGCTCGCCCCGCCCCCCCTCACCCTGTCAACATCTGCCTTCTGTTTAAACACATCACACAAGTGTACTTTATTAAAACTGATACCTGTCATTTAACTCTGCGTTTATGTTTTTGCTTTGATGTTGATGCCCATTTCTCATGTTGTTTAAATGACCACGAGGGCTGTTTGAATTCACAAGCCTCAGGATAAAGTGAATGGGCTCTGTCTCTTTTATATTACTCCTATAGTGCTGTAGGTTTGCCCAGCTTATCCTAAGACTAGTTATTTTCAGATCATCTTAAAATTTAGAAACTTTTTTTTGCATTTTCTGTGTTGATATTTTGGGAAAATGTGTTAAGCACAGTAAAATATGTTAAATGGAGCTAATAGTGGAGATACACATAATTCAACCAATTAACAATTAGCTTTTTAAACCCTTTGACCCTTGACCTTTTTCTCCCTGCAGAAGAAGAGTCGTGAGGAGAGTGAAGGTGAGGGCAGTGGGGTGGAGATCCTGGAGAACAGACCCTATACAGATGGGCCAGGTGGTTCGGGTCAGTACACTCATAAGGTGTACCACATCGGCCAGCATATCCCCAGCTGGTTCCGCTCCATCTTACCTAAAGCTGCTCTACGTGTGGAGGAGGAGTCCTGGAATGCTTACCCATACACCCGCACACGGTGAGAATCCTGCAGCTCATAATAAAACACATGCTCTCTCTCTCTCTCTCTCTCTCTCTCTCACTCTAAGACATTTTAATTTTAAACTTGATAACCCATATCAAGTTTAAAATTCAAGTTAAGCTTTAACCCTCTGGTTTAAAAGGAACATGTACCCTGCTTATTCTCCTACAGCTGCAGTCTTTTGCATTTTTGGCTGATCTCGTACAAATTTGTCTTATTTTTGCCCCAACCCTCTGTGAGCCCCAGCGCAGAGCTGTCGAAATAATGTGTGACATTGATATGGTGAAATGACGTCAGCGTTTATCTCTCCCCGCATGTCCTGCAGCTACACATGTCCTTTCGTTGAAAAGTTTTCCATTGACATTGAGACGTACTACAAACCCGACACGGGGACCCAGAACAACGTCTTCAACCTGTCCTCTGCTGAGAAACGACAGCGAGACATAGGTCAGTTCCACCATCTGCATTTCTGTTCTGAGAAAACTGCATGATGCAATATTTGTACTCAATGATATTGAAGGACCGTGTGCATTTTTAAATGCTCTCGTCAGATCCTGTGTTACTGCTCAACCATTATCAATAAATGCACCTTCAGTTTGGTTCAGCTTTCCTTTCATTATCTAACACTTAACAGAATTAAATGCAGAACCGCAGCTGAGTGTCTCATACGAGGCATGCTAGCATGCTGTTAACCACATGACCCGCTTCGAGTCACGACCCTGTGTTAACATGCAGAGAATGAGTAACATGCCGTGGCACGAGAGCCCCGTTGCACTCTGGGACAGATACTGGAGGCTGATTCGAATGTAGACAGACGCAAGCACTGCAGGGGAGAAGCGCATGCTGTTGCATAACTGTTCCAGACTGGAGCTGCATCTGCATTAGTGCACAGCAGAGACATCTAGAGGCTGTATGCTAAAATTGCAATCTGCAAGTGGGGAACGACCAAAAACCAGCTGATCTGTTCCGTGTAACTGTTGTTGTCAGGATAGGAAAGAATCAGAAATGTAGAAACGTTTCACAGCAACAGACTGATGTGATTCTGTGATGGTCTCTGATTTCTGACCCTAAAGAAAAGAAAGTTTAAAAGGCATAAACAAACAATCATGTCTTACTGCATTAAAGATCTCAGTGCTAAACGTGTGTTTCTTCAGTTTTCATTCATGCCCCTGAACACTCTGTGATTCCTAATGAAAGCAAATGTCCACAGATCCCATCGACATCGTGAAAGATTTCATCGCTCCTCATGAATATCTGATTGAGGAGGACCCAAAACTCTACAGGTCAGTGAAAACCCAGCGGGGCCCTCTGACCGACGACTGGATAACAGAAATCAACAACGGCCCGGGAGTCATGCCTGTCATGTGTGCTTATAAGCTGTGTAAAGTGGAGTTCCGTTACTGGGGCATGCAGTCCAAGATCGAGCGCTTCATTCACGATGTGGGTGAGTGTAAATGTGCTGTCGTCGTCTGTGTTACTAAATTAAGCCTCATGAATCTTTATCTGCGGTTAGTATAACACAGTTCTACTGACTGACACGCTTCATTTCTGTCACTGTTGTTGTAGTTTTGCACCGTATGTCCATGAATTGATATGAACCCTGTTGTATGTGTGCATATGTGTGAACTGCAGCTCTGTTGAGTGTGGGTGGAGCAGGTGTCAAGCGCTCCGTCAGGAAGAGAGACTCTTAAACATTAACCTGTATTTAATGAGAGAGAGATTGATCCAGTGAAAAGCAACAGAACTCATTTCCTCCTCACGCTGTGTGCTTCCTCTCCTCCGTTACTTTCATATCAGGCTATCATCGGCTTCGGTTGTAATTGGTTAACTTGATCTGTGATGATCAGTAGTGTCTTAAGTGTCTTTAGTGTCGACTGCTTGAGGAAATCACCTCGATTCACCTCCGAGCCGTCAGTGTGATTTATATTTGTTAATATTTTTGGCGTCTAAATTGCATGTTTTGGATTCATGTAGGAGTTGTGGCAGTATTGGATACTAACAGTGTTGGTGATTATCACAACTATTAAAATTAGCTGAAAAAAGCTGCCCCCCCCAAATGAGCACGTTGTGTTAAATCGTGAGTGTTTCCTCTGTCAGGGCTGAGGAGAGTGATGGTTCGTGCTCATCGGCAGGCCTGGTGCTGGCAGGACGAGTGGTACGGTCTGACCATGGAGGACATCAGACAGCTGGAGCGGGAAACCCAGCTGGCCCTCGCGCAGAAATACAGCTGCAATGAAGAGGGCGGCGAGAACAACGGCATGGTCATCAGCCCAGAGAAAGAGCTCGAAGCCAAAGAGACCATCAGCTCCATCGAAGCAGACAGCACCGTGAGGAGCACCACAGATACTCTGCAGGCGCGAGGAGAGCTGACCAAACAGTGGTCCACCTCCTCCAGGTCCTCACGTTCCTCCAAGAGAGGAGGTGAGTTCACCTCGTTTCTAAATAACCAACAACTCCAGTCCAACAAACCAAGTTCTACCTGCAGTGTGTGGTGTGATACAATTTGTCCAAGTAAGACACGTTCCTGTCAACAGTTTGTTGTGGAATGATTCTTTGTTCTTGCACGTGGCTGCAGGAAGTCCGTCACGGCACAGCATCTCAGAGTGGCGCATGCAGAGCATTGCCAGAGACTCCGAGGACAGCACTGATGACGAGTTCTTCGACGCTCACGGTAACGATCAGCTCAGATCTTCCAAATGCTGCTTTGATCCTCAGTTTTAAAGGTGCTTCTGGCCATCTGTTATTTTCTAAGAGCTTCTTCATTCCACAGAGGACTTCTCTGATGGTGAGGAGATCTTTGCCAAGGAGATCACCAAGTGGAGCTCCAACGATCTGATGGATAAAATTGAGGCCGCAGAGGAAGCGCAGGGTATGCACGGCATTATCTGCATCTGACACGCTGCAGGATTGCAGGTTTTTTGGCCGCCGGGCGGCTGATGTGAGACATTTTTCTGATGCTGGTTGTATAATATATAAGCTCTGCCCTCTGGAAAGAGTTGTTTTTGCCATTCATCAGATTTTAATGTCTTTAATAGGATTAGTTGTAAAGGAGCCATGTTGAATTTTACAGTCCATGTCAGACATTTTACTAAAAGATTAAAGTGCAGTAATTACATTCTGGACAGTTTTGGCAGGTCTTTCAGACCGTAGAGGTTTTGTGCTTATTCAATATCTAGAACATTATGGATGTGCATTAATATAACATGGCATGTTTTGTTCTAGGTGACCTGTATCAAGAATCCGGCGTGGGATTTTCTGGAACTGCCAGTGTGGAGCCGCTTAGTGATGTACGTTACGCTTCTATGTGTTTCTTTTCATAAGCATAATGCTGTTTTAATGCTGTCATTGACATAAAACAATAACAGCATTACTGGGTCTCTGAGGGTTTTCTGCGTTACGCAACAGCAGAACACTGACCATCAGCACTGTGATGTCACTGAACTATCCATCTGACCTTTGACAGACACAACAGTGGTCTGTCAGTCAGAGGTCGACTCAGTCTGTGGCCATCAGGTCAAGTTCTCATGGTGTGAAGGGTTTCACAGAAAAGCACAGTCAGGGTTGTAGATTCATCTCCAGGCTCTGCTCCACAGAGACCCAGACCTATGCGACTTTCCACTGGTCGCAAGAAAACGTGCAGAGCACGCAGACAAGCAGCTGTGAGTGACAGCGCCGCCCATCTGAACGTCAGATTCACGAGACAGTTTAGTTTTCCCATCAGAAAGCACAGCATCTTCTTAACACAGAGTTACTGGAATAATTCTTTGTTTAAAAGTGCAATAGTATATTTAAGCAGTGGTGCAAGGCTGTGTATTAAGGGTTTTAAAAAAGTACACGTAACTGCTATAATTGATCAAATAAATATAATTGGTATCATTTATGAAATACTACTTAGTATTTATTTATTTATTATAGCAGTTCTATATATGATATGTTAGCGTGTTTATGTGGGTGCATTTGAAGCAGATGATCGTGTGTCCTCAGGACGGCTCTTCTCAGCAGGGCTCACAAGCCTCCAAGATCCACGTGCTCATTCTGGTCCTGCATGGGGGAAACATCCTGGACACGGGTGCAGGAGACCAGAACAGCAAACAATGCGACGTCAACACCATCAGTGGTGCATTTGATGCAGTGATGCGGGTTCACTATCCAGCTGCTCTGGGCCGCATCGCCATCCGCCTGGTGCCGTGTCCGGCTGTGTGTGCAGAGGCCTTCTCTCTGGTGTCAAAGTGAGTATGAACTCTTGACTGTAGTTTATTACTCTTTACAACTCCAGTTTGTCTCTGCTGATGTTCTTTACACTGCTACTGTAGGCAGTGAAGAAGTCACCTACACACACACACACACACACACACTGTACTTCTGTTTCTCATTTCAGGAGCTAATTCAGCATGTCAGATTTACCCAGCATGCTCTCTGCTCTCTCTGTCCTTGACACAGTTTGAGTCCCTACAGCTATGACGAGGGCTGTCTCTCCAACAGTCAGGATCACATCCCCCTCGCCGCTCTGCCCCTGTTGGCCACCTCTGCACCACAGTACCAGGACGCCGTGGCAACGGTCATAGTGCGAGCCAATCAGGTCTTCGGTGACTTCATCAAGTCTCTGGAGGGGGCAACTTTCTCCGGCCAGGTCAGTGGTTTGGTTTCTTTAGCTGCATTTATTTTTAGATGTAAGTGAGTGTGAGTATGTAGTGTTGAATTTGTGTGTTAATGTGACGCGTGTGTGTGTGTGTGTGTGTGTGTGTGTGCAGGTGTGTCTGATCGGGGACTGTGTTGGAGGAATTCTTGGGTTTGATGCTCTGTGCAGCAGTAACATCACAGTGTGTGAGAGTCAGAACAGCAGTCGCCGAGGCAGCGTTGTTAGCGTGCAGGTGAACACACACATTCCAAAATAAAACATTAGACAATTCATCCCTTTTCATATTCATTAAATGAGCTGCCTGTTGTTATTTGAATACTAACGTCTGATTGGCTGTCTCCACAGGACAATGATCTTCTGTCTCCAGGTATCATCATCAACAGCTGCTCGGGTTCCGGTTCGGGTTTGACTCTGGAGGGCAGCCGTCACCTCAGCCGCAGTAATATAGACATCCCGCGCTCCAGCGCCCCCGATGACCCCAAAAAACAGTTGCCACGGAAACGCAGCGACTCCTCCACCTACGAGCTGGACACCATCAAACAGCACCAGGCCTTCCTGTCCAGGTGAGAGCTGAAGGTTTATTGGTCAGAACGCTGTAGATCTCTGTTTTGTTTTGTCTTGGGTTCCATTTGTTGCAGTTGTGTGTGTTTCAGACTTAAAATCTGTATAAATGTATTTTTGGTGTGTAATATGACAGCTGGTGTTCTCTGTGTGTCTGTGTGCAGTCTTCACTCCAGTGTTCTGCGGAACGATCCGGGCTCGCGTCGCTCCAGCAGCAGTACGATGCTGGAAGGGGGCGGAGCTATGGGCAAGTTTGACTTTGAGGTGGCGGACTTCTTCATCTTTGGGTCACCGTTGGGTCTGGTTCTTGCTCTGAGGAAGACTGTGGTTCCTTCTCTAGATGGTACGTTGACCTCCAGCGCTGTGGTACAAATGAGGGTTTCAGAATATTCTACAGATTTAACCTTTAAGTTTATTTCCTGTCTTCTTTCAGTGGCTCATCTCCGTCCAGCGTGCCAGCAGGTCTATAATCTGTTCCATCCTGCCGACCCGTCCGCCTCCCGTCTGGAGCCTCTGCTGGAGAAACGTTTCCACCTGTTGCCTCCGTTCAGTGTGCCGCGCTACCAGCGCTTCCCTCTGGGTGATGGCCAGTCTGCCCTGCTGGGTAAGACCGGAGGAAATCTCACTCAACACACTCCTGCTAAAGCCCCATTTACACCTGCTGTTAGGTGGTCACGTGTCTGCAATGCATCCCCTGTGACCACAAATATAATTAACTACATAAATGTGTTGATTAAATGCAAAGAAAATCATCAAATAAACCTAAAAGGTCACATGTGTGTTGAGGTCAACAGTTGAGCAGTGTCTTCAGTTATTTGCCTTCATTAACTCGACTTCACATGTGCTTCACTATCAAAGGAAATTTGTTTACTAGTTTCCAAAGTTTTTGATTGGATGGTTCTTTTCTGGTTAAGTCACTAGTTAACTAACCAGCAGAGTTTCAGCCGCTTGTTTTAGTGCAGTGGATGATTGACAGGCGAGTAGGCGGTTCTTTGATGTTTCATCAGAACATGTTGGTGTTGATCACTTGTGTTTCAGTCTGTACTGGATCACAAACCATTTTCAACCCGGTTTACACCTGCATTTAACTTCACATTCATATTTAAAGTTCTCAATGGAAGCAGGTGTAAACGGGGCCTGTAAGACTACATGTGATCACATGTTCATGTGGCTTATTGAACCAGATGCTGTTAACTGGTTAGTCTGTTCAGGCACAGGTTATTCCATCACTGCAGTTCTGTCATGAGCTTTTCATCATGACTGACGTTTGTGTCAGTTTGTGTTGTTTTTGTCTGTTATGCGTCTTTATTTTCTGTCTCTCTCTCTCCCTGCGTCTGCTGTCATGTCTCTGCGTCTCTCATGCTGCAGTGGAAACCATCCAGAGTAATGCTCATCTCCTGCTGGAGAGCGCAGTCTGTGGTGCCCAGCGCGCGCAGGATGTCGTCAGTGAGACCTCTATCGCTGTCCCTGTACTCAACTGGCAAGCCTTGCCTGAGTGTGTGTAGCCGCTCCTGTTTCTCACACCCTTCAGTGTAAACGCCTCTGTGTGTGTCTGCCTCATTTCTGTCCTCTCACATGAACCGTGTGTGCGCGTCTGCTTTGACATTGACACGCCGCTTTGGGAACTTCCTGATGCTGCAGTTGTAAACAGTGAAAGTGGCGGATTTAAATTTAAAGGTGAAGTGTTTCAAATCGTGTGATGTTCAGATTCGTTCTCCTGTTCTACTTTAAGATGTGTAATACTGAAACTGTTTGTGACCAGTGTGAATTACAATAAACACACAAGTAAAAGAATTAGGTTTTGCATTAAGAAGTTTGTTGTGTGCATTGTCATAAATTTCATGACGCAGGCACATTTTTCCTGCATTTGGATGTTTTTGTTTATTTATAAAACTCAATATCAGTGGTGATTCTGTTTTAATATTTAAGTGAACATAAATGAACAGTCATAATATAAATACCATTTATAGAGTGTTTTTCTGCATAACATTATAGTTCTATTTTTTTTGCATTGGTAATATAAATCTTAAGTCCTAATAGTGCTACAACATAAAAAATTATTTTAATTTTTAATGTTTCTGACACAGTGACACAGAAATGACGCACTTCACCTTTAAATTGTAAAACAAAGAAATCTGAAATTCAGCCGTGTGTAATAACAGTGAATCTGACTTGTGTTTGTGGTGGATAATGACCCATGAGGTCATTTATTAATTAAGCAGTGCTTTAATTAAAGGGAATGTAACAGTTTTAAATGTGAGCTGCTGTGCTGTCTGCTGAACTCTTTTAAGGTTTTGGTCTTTACAGCAGATGCGATGCAGACTCACGGCATCATGTTTTCTGATCACTCAAACCCGTCATCTCCAGCATCAGTTCCGGCCTTCCGTGCCGCCCGGAGAGCCAGTGAGACCAGCATCACCAGCCAGGTGTCCGGATTAGCAGACAGTTACACAGCATCCAGCATCGCCAACAGTGAGTTAACACACGCACACACGCACACAGACGCGCACACACGTTCAATAGAAATAACATCAAACTCTCTATGTGATTTAGTAATGTGGTCATTATATAGCTTCGTTCATTTCTGACTGTCGTTGTCTTGGTGTTTTGTTTTCTCTAGTAGCGCAGGCGTGCCAAATTAGTCTCTCCAAAAAACTCAGTCTTTTGTCTCAGTTGTCCCTCCCCTATCATAAACTCGCTTCCCGAAGCTCCTCCCCCAAGTCCTGCAAAGCACGTGATAGGCAGGTAGAGTTTCAGGAGTGCAGCTCATTGGATGATGCAGAGCAGAGCGTCTCTCTAAGCCTTGACTCTTCACCCTTGCCTGGCTCTGAACCCTCATCTCCATGTCTTCCTCTGGACATTGAGCAAGGTACATCACACAGGCAGCGCGCGCGGACGTCAGTTTAACGGGTCATCTCCACCCTCCAGATCCGCCCCCTCCTCTCCTGTCTACTGCCCAGATGTTTCCTTTTGCCCCTCCCACATCCTGTTGTAGCCCTCTGTATGTTCAGCCTGACCCTGTCAGCTCACTTCCTCAGTGCTGACGCCTGTGTTTCTGAATTCATCTTCTGGGTTCTGGATGATGATGCCCCTCTGAATGATGCTTTGGAAGCATGTTGACCTGTTCCGCATCCATCCAGAGACGTGCACTACAGTCCTGCATGACCCAGTGCATGATGCAACTGTTCCTGCACATGCTGCCCTGAAGCTGAAGAAAACCTACGGCAGATCCTCCTGAAACCAGCAGCTGGAACCAGCAGCTGGAACATTTATGACAGCTTTAGAAATGAGAGTAAAATGTTTACTGGAATGAAAACATGAATGTGTAAACAGACACAGCTGATCTCCTGTGTTCTCTCACTGCAGTCGCAGCGCGCTGGTGGGGCACGAAGCGTGTCGATTTTGCCCTCTATTGCCCTGATGCCCTCACCGCGTTCCCCACTGTTGCTCTACCTCATCTGTTTCACGCCTCCTACTGGGAATCAACTGATGTTGTGTCTTTCCTGCTCAGACAGGTGAAGATAAAACGATTTTTTTTAATTACATTTGCATTCCAGTTAAATGAAGCTTAAGGTGTGTTTACAGTTTGGAGCAGAAACTGTGTGTCAGAAGGGGCAGTAGAGTGAGATTCACATATTTGCCCCTTTAGCGCACATTGTTTTACATGTTAACTAGCCTTTCTGCTAACTTTAACTTGATCAGATAAATGACAGTCAAATCTTTATGATCTTTAAATGACAGTAGTTGTGATGGCTCTCTTTTGCAAGTGTCTATGAATGTAAGCATCTGCTACATGACTACTGTAAATTTAACAATGCTGTGTAATACTGTGTAATAATGTCCATTATAGCACCTCTTGCAGCACCCTCGAGCATGTGTGCATACATTGCGTCCCAAACTTCTGTTGCATTTCTTAAGCAGTGACACGTGAACTCAAGCTGCTGCTGATAGAAGCTCAAAAGCCAGATATGAAATAAATTTTAGTCCTCAGCATGTGTGTCGCTCTTAGGTCATGAGACATGAGAACTCTGGTGTTTTGGAACTTGATGGGAAGGAAGTTTCAGAATTTACTCCGTCCAAACCGAGGGAGAAATGGACGAGGAAGAGAACCCATGTGAAGATCAGGGTGAGGTTCCTTCCTCCAGATCTCTGTCTGAGAGCAGTTTCTGGGTTCTCACAGTGTTTCGTCTTTGTGTTCTGAAGAACGTTACAGCAAACCATCGTGTGAATGATGGCGTGTTTACAGAGGATGGTCCTCAGGTGGTGACCGGCCGCTTCATGTACGGGCCGCTGGATATGGTCACGCTAACAGGAGAGAAGGTTAGAAACCGTCGTCAGGTCACGGATTATTCATCATTGCCTCCCTCATTTAAATCTGAAGTATTTTTAGAAACAGCATTTGTTGTCATTTTACAGGTTGACATCCACATCATGACCCAACCCCCGTCCGGTGAGTGGGTGTACTTTGACACAGAACTGACCAATAGCAGCGGCCGGATCTCCTATGTGATTCCCGAGAGTAAGAAACTGGGAATGGGAGTGTATCCGGTCAAAATGGTGGTTAGGTGTGTTTCATCACAACTCTACAGTACATGTGACAAGTGTTTCAAATATTTTCAACAACTAAACTCTGTTCTGTGTGTTTTCAAGGGGCGACCACACGTCTGCAGACAGCCACCTGACCGTTCTGCCGCGCAGCACTGAATTCGTCGTGTTCAGTATTGATGGCTCATTCGCTGCCAGCGTGTCCATCATGGGCAGCGACCCTAAAGTCCGTGCAGGAGCGGTTGATGTGGTCAGGTGCGTCTCATCTGATTACATGTTCTGGTACCGCTGTTGTTTGCTGGCGCTGACGGTGGCTCGTTGTTTGGCAGGCACTGGCAGGACCTGGGCTACCTGATCGTGTACGTGACGGGGCGCCCGGACATGCAAAAGCAGCGCGTGGTGGCTTGGCTTTCACAGCACAACTTCCCTCACGGAATCGTGTCGTTCTGCGACGGCCTCGTGCATGACCCGCTGCGACACAAAGCTAACTTCCTCAAGTCCCTCATGACCGAGGTGAGTGCATGGATGCATGCTTTAAAAATCCACCAGAAGAAGTGTGCCATCCAGGACCCTTTGATATGCCTTTTTAAGTGTACTAGGGACACATTAATCTGGCATACTGTGTAGTACAGGAAGTAGGCTTTGTGATTTGCGATCTGAACAGAAGTGTGTCTTCCACCTGGTGTGTAGGCACACATGAGGATCTTTGCTGCTTATGGATCCACTAAGGACATCTCAGTGTACACCTCACTGGGTCTTCCTCCATCCCAGATCTACATTGTGGGAAGACCAACAAAGAAAATGCAGCACCAGTGTCAGGTATCATCACACACTGCAGTGATATCCTGCTGTTCTCAGATCAGTGTTCTGATCAATGTTTACATGTGTGGCCTCAGTACTCGATTCTAAATGTTCTGTACTAATAACCGGTTTCCTTCTTCCTCATGCTAACCTTTCTCTCTCTCTCTCTCTCAGTTCATCACAGATGGTTATGCGTCTCACCTGTCTCAGCTGGAATACAGTCAGAGATCCAGACCCGCTAAGACGGGCAGTACTCGTATGGTGCTGAGGAAAAGCAGCTTTGGGCTGGGAGGCAGCGGCGAATTCCTGCGGAAACGCAACCACCTGCTGCGCACCATCTCCTCGCAACCCACTTCCTCCACGCCCATTGTGCATGTGGGCCGTCCAGAACGTGCCCAGAGCCAATCAGAATGTGACAGAGATCGAGGAGAGCGCGCCCAAAGAAGCATGAGCATCGCGGCTGGCTGCTGGGGGCGGAGCAACAAATTTGAGGGTGGAGCTCTGAGTCCAAAATAGGTTCTGCCCTCCAGGTGTCAGTTTTTGAAGGTACTACGTAAGGCACGAGGACTAGAGCATGGATGCAGGATTTGGAGATGGACCTACAGCATCTCACAGTATTACAACAAACTTCACTGCTCTGAAACAGAACCTCACTGCTCTGCAATTGCATGAGAGTCACTGAAGAAAAAGATTTGTTTTTGTCCAGCAGCCAAACATTTTAAGAAAACTAAAATTAGCGCCTTAAGCATCGCTCTGGGTCATGGCTCTCACCCCTGACTCAATTGAATGTACTGTTTGTACAGAAAGACAGACTGTTGGGTGGGTACAGATTCCTCCCCTTTCCTCTGTCATCCAGGAACTTTACCGGATTCTCCAACCTCCCCTTCTGGTGTCCACAGAGTGTCTCACACTTGTACATATGTGCCTCCTCTTACCTGCTCAGGGCAGCCATGAACTTGAGGAGCTGATTCGACCCAGAGGTCACGTCATGTCTCTTTTATTCTCATTTTCTCTCTATACCCTCAAAGTCAAATCCAAGTGCCAATAAAGATCCAGTCCTATCACACCGACACTTGGTCTGCAGGTCATGAGAGGCCTTGCGTATTCAGAGCACGATGGGACAGCGTGTAAGGAGCAATTATCCCTTTACAGCCATCTGCTTGCAATACCTCTGAGTCGTCAGCAGATGTTAGACGTTTCTCGACTCTATTCTCGTGACACGCTCAGCGTGGCTGCTGTGTCACGTTCCTTTTGTCTTTTTCTTCACTGTTTTTATTTCTTCTCAGCCACCAAAAAACAATCATAAGCACACATGCAATTTCATGCCACACCTGCTGAAGTTCAGAGGTTTCTGCTGTTTTTGTACACGTGGAGAAAATCTCGCTGTGTTTGCATGTTCTAACGAAAACCTCAAACGTTAATTAACAGTTTTTAAAACGGACAAGATTTCTTTGTCAGAATAGAGACGTTTCTGCGCATTCTTAATCATTTCCTCACAAAATTCTTTGCACTTATTTTCTGGGTGATCGAGAGCGGTTTTAATAATCGCTCGCTCAATGCCGCCAGCAGCCAAAAGGAATTTATTTCGAAAGCTGTATTCCTGCAACTGCATAATCTCATTGTAATTTTGCACGAGTGGAATAGTGGACATTTGTTTTAACATTTCATGTTAGCACATGAACCGTATTATTCACACGCATGATTATTTATTTCTCCAAAACACCGGAAGCAAACGTAAAGAATGTGCCAATAGCAGGCAGATGGTAGGAGCCCAGCCACGTCTGAGGTGTGTCCGAGGTTTTTGATGTGTTGTAGCAACGTTTCCTGAGCGTTTGAGCTGAGAGTGTACATGCGCTGTGTTTTGATGGCACATGTATAATGTTTTTAAAGATTCTAGGTCATTTTAGATCATTTTTTACGATAGTGAGCATATGGTTATATGTAAGGGTATATAGGGTATATAAAAGACGTGCTTTTAATTGTGTGATTGTTCGACTGGGCAGCATGACAGTGGTGAAGTGGACACAGTTTGTTTATATTTTCATGTACACAGATAAATAGCTGTGCTGCCTGTGCAGACGGTGAGGTTTGTAATGCAGCTGTGCAGTGGATTGTGTTAAACTGGGAGATTTTGAACACAGCTGTTTTCTGGATCTCTGAATGGGACTTAAAGCTGTTTTCTGGAGCTCTGAATGGGACTTAAAGCTGTTTTCTAGAGCTCTGAATGGGACATAAAGCTGTTTTCTGGAGCTCTGAATGGGACATAAAGCTGTTTTCTTGAGCTCTGAATGGGACTTAAAGCTGTTTTGTGGAGCTCTGAATGGGACATAAAGCTGTTTTCTGGAGCTCTGAATGGGACTTAAAGCTGTTGTCTGGAGCTCTGAATGGGACTTGAAGCTGTTTTCTGGAGCTCTGAATGGGACTTAAAGCTGTTTTCTGGAGCTCTGAATGGGACTTAAAGCTGTGTAGATACTGTAAAAGATGTAAATTTCACAACATAGGATGTTAAGGTCAAAATGATATTATTTATTTCTGTAGCTTCATAAGATTATGGATGTTTCAGGTTTGACTGTATTTCCTGTATTTACTTTATTGTTGTCCAGCAATTCTGAAATGTTTATTTTAAGGACCAATGGCGTGTGTCTTAGTGTTTCTGTAGCAAAACTCATGTAGAGGACGCCCCCGTCCCGCAAAGACAATCAGGACTGTTCGGCATACAAACAACGAGCCAGAAGCACGTTTGTGTACAAACTGTTGCGCCGATGTACTGGAGAGCTTGTACTCCAGACAACCGTTTTATTGCTTTGACACAACAGTCAAAATTTCCAATGAATGTGAATTGGTTGGTGAAGTTTATTAATGTGGTTACATGTTTCTGTGATAAATTTACTCCAGAACACTGAGTTTTAATTGGTACTGTACAATTTCTGTCTGCCACATAAAAAAGAAAAATTTTTGCTTTTAAACTTTCATTTGGACTGACGTAACAGTAACTTCATGTTAATGGGTTTAATTGCGTCTGGTCAGCACTAAACATCAGGGGATCTCAGTGAAAATATTCCGAAAGTTTTGTGATGACAAATTGATACCTTTAGGGTTTAACACGACAGAACTCTGTCATTAATGTTTCAATCACACTTGTTGGTTTATTACGTCTGAGGGAAAAGATTTGAATGTTAACCTGGTCAACAAATTCTCAGTCTGGAAATCATTTTCCACACAGACAAACATTTCAGTCTATTATAGTCTATTTTTAATATTGGCTGTTTTTTTAAATCTATTTTTCACAGATGCTGGACAAGATAATCTGCATCATCCGCTGACCTTTATTTTGAATTGTATCTGAAGATTTAAAGGTTCAGACATGGCAGCGAGTTTATTTGTGACGGATGTTTTGGCACTAGTTACAGAATATCTTTCATATTTACTGTATTATTCAGTAATGGGCCACATACCTCCAGTTTATATCTGTGAATTTTCTGGCATCTATATATAACATCATATTATCTTACTAACAAATATCATATTAGAAAGTGTCAATCCCAGATCATCTTTATAAATACTGCCGTCTGATGTTCAGATATTTGTGTCAACATTGTTAAAAAGTGCAAAATGTCATTTCCTCTTTTTAATTTATTGCCAAAAACATGCTGTGGAAAACAAAGTGTAACACATTCCTGACGTCTTCAACTCATGAACGGGGACATACTGCAGGTGTTCTGACTCTGTTGCAGGTGTTCTGACTCTGTTGCAGGTGTTCTGACTCTGTTGCAGGTTTTCTGACTCTGTTGCAGGTGTTCTGACTCTGTTGCAGGTGTTCTGACTCTGTTGCAGGTGTTCTGACTCTGTTGCAGGTGTTCTGACTGTTGCAGGTGTTCTGACTCTGTTGCAGGTTTTCTGACTCTGTTGCAGGTGTTCTGACTCTGTTACAGAGCTCATCTGAGGTAACAGACTCTCGGCGGTTTTCATACGAGGACGGTGGTCCAGTGCTCTCCTGTGTATCGCTGTGTGTCATGTGAAATAAATGCAGTCGGACAGCTGTGCGAGTTTTCTGTTTTCTGTCGCATTTTAAATGCCATCATTTTGATTTTTGAGACTTTTTCTTACATTATTTAAATCAGATGCATCAGTCCATTATAGATATTGTATTAATTTAATATACACTTAACATTGCCAGTGTTTGTGGTGTGTGAACAACTAGCCCACCAAACTAAACCTAGACTAGGTTAACTAAACCAGATTCAGACCAAAATTAAAAAAAAAAACACACCCTTTTCCTAAAAAGCCTTTAGTTTACTAGTCTTAAAAATCCTGGAACTTTCTTTCAAAAGTTGATCAAAGTTGATCATTAAGGTTGCAGATATGTTGGTGTTAGTGTCGTACAGTGAATGAATTACAATGACAGATGAGTGTTTATTTTTAATGTTGCAATACACTGAAAGAAACACTGAAAAGTTCCGGATCACAGCTCTCGGAACCACCGGAAAACTGTTCGGAAAACTGTTCGGAAAACTGTTAGGAAAACTGTTAGGGGAGGAAAATATTTAAAAAAAAACACAGACCATTTTTATAAATAGCATTTGAAAAACAGACAGTAGCCTCATCACTCACAGATCTCTGAATTTACAAAATGTAAACAGCATCCAGTTTTTAAAACTGCTCAATACATTAGCGACATTTCAGACTGTCTGGATCTGATCTGCTGTAGATTCTCTCAGCAGATATAATTAGACAAGATGACAGAATTCTACAGGCACATTTTCCCCCACATGTATCTTGTGGTTTGTTTGGCCTCCATTTATTTATTTGAAGAAACTCTGTAACTGGAATAAAAAAATTAAAAATCAGTGCAATTGCGTATTAACACCATTTCTCTTTACAATCATCTTAGTCATACACTTATGTTACTAAAACCAGAAGTTCAGTACAATGTTCAGCTGGTCAGTTTTTGCAGCTCTCAGTAATGCAGCAGTTGTGCAGTTTGTGTATTGCATCTAGGGATGTGCAATAGCTCTGATCATACTGACCGTACATCTTTACTTCATAATCTATGATATTGGAAGATGACTGAAAAAACTGACCGAGAATCAGTCAAAATACCTATATTGGCCATCCCTTATTTCTGGAGATCTTTCTCCATTGGGAGATATAATGAGATTTCAATAACACGCAGCTATATACATTTAAAAAGCATTTATGAATTATTAATGACATATTTACAGGTTAACAGACACAGATGTACGATCAAAGCTGGTTCATGCATGCAGCAGCTCACAGACTGGAACAACCATGAGTTCCCTCTCATGACCAGATGGACAAATGTACAGTCATTTATTTTCATAAAAACTGAAATGAACTTTTCTGTATTTCTGTACATTTTGGGTTTGAAATGTGTTTTCTGTAGCAGACAGAAATGAGACACGTGTGATAAAACTCTTGAAGCAGGAGACCGTGTCAGAGATGCAGTGAAGCTACAGCGCTCGTGGACGTTTGGGGTTGATTTGTTTACTGGCTTGTTCTTCTTCCTGCAGGGCGGAGCGGAAGGACTTCACTTTATCTGAAACACAAACAAACAAAATGACATTGTAATAAACACTGTAATAAACACTGTAATAAACACCTAATTCTTCAGTGTCATGGAAAATTACAATATAAACTTTTATGTTCAGAAAAAATAAATATTGAACAAATGTATTTTTTTTTTACTTTGATGATTCTTTATAAGATTCACTAAATTACATCTACAAGTTTTCACTAGGCAAAACGTATTTTCAATGTTTTGACTGATTGGTCAGTGCACAGACATAACGTGTATGTGTTTGTATTTATGTGGATTATTGTAAATGGATCCATACAGAAATCTTACACACACACACACACACACCTCTGAGCTCTGTCAGAACATCAATCTTTTGATCCAGAATCAGCTCGAGTTGAGTGGCATACAACTCTACATCATAATCCACTTCCTCTGTCATTTCCAAAAGAACCTTCTCATCCTCCAGCCAGCGTATGGACTCCTGCAGAACATCCACAGAAACACACAGAAACATTATCATGAGAAGTGTTGATGCCACTGAATGATTCTTCATGAGAAAACAGATGCTGCAGCAGTCCTGCAGGGTGAAATCTGTGTGGGAAGCACCCGAAACACAGCCCGATGGTCCTCCAGAACCTGTTCCTCCATCTCCACCAGCTGAGAGACCATCTCATGAAAGGTGAAGAGCTGCGGCGACACCTCCTCTTCCTGTACACAATCAATCAATCAATCAGCACCAGCGTCAGGATCACAGACGTGTCACATGAGGAGCGTGAGGAGGTGAATGTTCCTACATTTTGCTCACAGAGCAGCTTGAGATCGTCTCTTTGAGGAGAGCTGCCCATCCCCCACTGCGCCTCCAGAACATCCAGCTGGTTCAGCGAGTGTCCGCCGGGCCGGTCGTCCATCACTGCGCTGGGGTCGATGGTCAGCTCCTTCACCCTGCCGACACAAACACCATCAAAACTCAGCATGAGCTAATGATGTGATGATGTCATGCTGATGTCATGCTGATGTCATGACAGCGGTTCTGTGATTCTCTTTACATGTGCTAACAAACATAACAAACATGCTACATGTTATGGACAAAACATACATCACGTCTCATGAGCCACAGTGAACAGAAATCATTAAAAATGTGCAGCAGCAACCACAAATTCTTAAAGAAACAGCTCACCCAAAAATGAACAATTGACATTAGTTTATTCACTTCCTGTATATGTACTTCCTGTTATTCACCTTCTGTAGGATTTTGTCCTGTGAGAAAATGATGACTGAATTCTCATTTTTGGGCGAGTTATTCTTTAAAACATGCCTCTGATATGTCAGAATGGATTTAGAGATGAAACAAACAGGAAAAAAGCAAAGCAAAATTCACCAAACTGGACGTATGCATATGCATCAGCATTCCAAACTGAAACTGATGGGAATGATTAGTGGGGAAACGAAGATAACAACAGAAAGGTTTCATCAGCGCTCTGTCTGGAAGGAGACAGGCTTGAAGCTGGAGGAGAGTGAGACCTGCTGGGTGAAGTATCAAAGTCATCATACTCATGGGTGGGGGAGAGTTCAGAGCGACCGCCGCCCCCCTGAGAGAAGGGAATATCTGACGGGCTGATTCCAAACTCCTTCACTCTGAGGACAGCACAACAGACGGCCAATCAGAGGACAGCACAACAGACGGCCAATCAGAGGACAGCATCAGCAGAGCGTTACACTTAATGTCTGTGAATATGTGTGGTGTTACACAACATCACACATTCTTAATGACGAGTGTAACAGTTCTTCATTTATTCAGAATCAGTGTGAAGCAGTTCTCAGATATGCAGTGAAGTTCTGTTTAGAGTTTACATGTGAGTGGATTGGACCATGTGCTCTACACTGAAGATTAGAATGTTTCAGCTAGAGACGTGTTAAGATGATCTGATGTACCTGTTGGCGTATCTCAGCGTGTTCAGTGTGTTTTCACATGATGTCATTCCAGGAGAGATTGTAGCGATCTGTTCACATCACAAGTATATTTACTTACATAATGATAAATAAAACAAGCCACACGGAGTGTTTGAAATGTTTACTAAGTGACTCATCGTACAGTAAACATATGCCAGCTGTGAGCAGTAATTATCTTACCATACATGTTCTAGAATTTTCTCCTATGAAAGAATCTCGCAAGACCTGCGTCAGTTTACTGGCTCTGAATGGAGTATGAGGTTTGTTCCGACCCAAAGCCCTAATGCACTCCTGCAGGACACACACACACAAATGGACCTCTGAGAGCCAAGACAAACACTGAGAGCCAGTGCTCACCACTGGTGTGGACAGTTAAAGAGAGCGTTCGTCCAAAAATGAGAATTCTTCCATCATTTACTCACCCACTCCAAAACCTGTCACTTCAAATGTTCTTTTGTGTTCCTCAGAAGACAAAAGTCACAAGGTTTGGAATGACATGAGGGTGAGTAATGGAAGAATTTTCATTTTGAAGAATCGTGCGTCGGTCTGCACAAACAAACCTTCAGGGCCAGGAGGCTTTTGTTGATCTCTGCCCCTTCGAGTCGCGTCTGTCTGTCGGCGCTGGAGGTGTCCGCCCCTCGCTCGTTTCCCGCCAGGTCGATGAGAGAGAATTTTCCGTGCATTTTGCCCCTCCGGCGGAGAATGATCTGAAACACGGCGTGACTACGAGAGGAGTGAGCGTTAGCCGAGGTCTGTCCAGACGTCCTGAAATAAACCAAACACAGAGGCAGAAAACCGTCAGTCAGATGTGTCTGATGGTCAGTGCTGCAGCTGTAGAGAGGTTTACCTGCAGCTGTTGCCCATCTCAATGAGTTTGAGAACATCCTCTGTGCATTTCACCTCACGCTCTTGTAGACCAACCACCTGAACCTGCTGCTTACCGTCTTCCAAAACACGCAGCTTTGCTTTCCTGTTCAGCAGGTCAAACACCTGCAGGACCACATACAAATACATTTTTATTACATATCTTTAACTAAACTGACCACATAATGTTTCGATAACGGATGCCTCGTGTGAGAAATATTGCTAACCTTCCCACTGTAAATTTCAAAGAACGTCGCATACACCTGAAGATCCAGCTTCTTGTAGTTCGGTTTTTTTAGCATTAGAAAAACATCACGTGCTGAAAAATATGTTTTCACTGAGTTCAAATAAAAGAAAACTGGAGCTTAATTTAAATATTCAAAGTAACGTATGATAATTTAATACACACCAGCGAGTGCGTAGATCCCCTTGGAGCAATCCTGATTTTTCCCTGAAAAATCTCCGCCCATAGTCTGCAATCAGAGGAAATCGATTCTAACGCTGAATGATTCGCCAGGAAAATCTACAATAGGTCTGGAACAGTGATGTCATTATGTTATTACTGACTGTCATCACATGTCTGTAGGCTGATACTCACGTGAGTTTTCCCGCTTCCTGTCTGACCGTACGCAAAACAGGTCGCCATTCCTCTCTCGAATATAGTCTCCACCAGCGGCCGCGCTGTAAACCTAAAAGACAACAGTCAGAACAACATGAAGCCAAACTGACATTGACCAGTTTCACATCTCTGCTTATGAAATTTATTTTCTACTGATATAACTGAGGCCTTGTGGGCCGGACAAAATAATATTAACCAATGATATCACAGCCTACTTGTCACAGTCCAATCAAATCCCACAAAAAACAAACACCGGACCTGTAGACCATTTCATTGGTGGAGGTGTCGTCGAAAGCATAATCAAAGCGGAAGGTCTGATTCTCCAGGTATCTGGTTAAATCCACTTTCTGTTTGGGTTCATGGACCATCACAACATCTTTACTGGGAATGGTGATGACGTCCAGCTCCTTTATCGACATCTCTAAAATGAGAGAGAGAAAAAACAACGATGACATCAACCCAGAAATACAAAATAACAGAGAAATAAAAAAGCGATTTCAAAATCACCTTTCTTGTTAAGTGGCCGTGCCCGCACACACACACATATCCTGTGGTCTTCAATCTGAGAAAACAATCATGTTACTACATCACCATGACAACATACATCATGTGTAAATGTAACACAGTTAGAAATGTACGAGCAGCATGTGTGTTTACCAGGTCAGCAGCTGTCAGTGGTTTGTAATCCAAACTGGCTCTGAAGTCTCGGATCATGCACATAATTTCATAGTTGGGCGTTGTGGCATCCACATCCTGTGAGAAACATTTCCAACTGATGTTAGTGAACCGACCAATCACACGAGACTAAATGTGCAGCACTCAACCAGAGCACACTGCATAGATCATATCCCACAATGCACTGCTCTCCACACATGAGATGGAATGGTGTGCTGCTCACCTGAGCGCGTTTCTCTCTCAGCTCCTGCTGCTGCAGTCGTCTCCTCTCGCGTTTCTCCTGCAGTTTCTCCACCTCCTTCACGCAGTTGGATTTCCTGCGAGCTGAACCACAAACACTGTGACTGGAACACATATCAACAAAAACTTGCGTGTGTGTGTGTTATGAACGCTGTAAAGCGCAAGAGCTGCATTACTGTGACTGTACTGTTGTTAAAGAGTTTTCAGGACATTTCATATAACAGATAACTTTCAGCAGCTGATAAAACTGTTCTGGTGGTCGGATCACAGGAGCGTAAGACACACTGTTTAGAATTCTCCCTTTTTAGCATTTTGTGTTCCATCAGTTTGGATCAGCCAGTGTGAACACACACAAACACACACTTGTGTAACGTGTGTGTAACAATCTCTCAACACTGGCAGAGACGTCATCTCTGAACTGTGCTGGAAATCAAATATAAAGCTGCGTTTGTTCTTCTGTCTCCAAACAGAGGCGGTTGTGACTGACAGCCCTTCCTGCTCTGACCACAACTGCAGTCTCTCCTCTTCATAAACTCAAACAGTTTAGAGTTTTACATCCATTTATCTAAAAAATAGACATATATGCTGAATCATCTAGTGCTGCTGGATCCAATGCTTAAAAATCTATAAATGTAATAACTATAATCATAACTATTTTAGCATCCACACCAGTGAACAATAACATTGTTTATTCTAAACTCGTGCGCTGCAGTGACACACTGAAATATGTGGCTCTTAAATTTGAATGGATTTTGATGGCTGGTAATGTTTAATTGTTCATCAGCTGAAAAAATGGCTCTGAAAGTAATTCAAACTAACAAATATCAAATCATATCAACTGATGATCAGATGGAGTGAGTGTTTTCTCTGTGGACCGGTGGTGTCGTGTGTTCTGACAGTGTTCTGGTACCGTTCTGCTGCTGCAGGGTCTGGTGTTGAATAGGTGGAGTGGGTGCTGTGGGCGGAGCTTCAGTCTGCTGGCTCGGACGTGCTCGAGTCGTACCTACACAAGATGATACACTCATATAAATAAAGATGCTTCAAAAGGTTCTGCACAGTGATGGCACAGAAGAACCATGTTTGGTTCTCCAAAGAACCATTTCATCAAAGGAAATATTTCTTTCTCACCTTATAGTCTAAACCTTTTGTGAAGCAGTTTAAATAAACTGCAGTGGTTATCAGTTTGTAGATAACCGTAATAATCAGTGTTGGGTCTTAATAAATAAATCATACCTCGATTATCCCTCGCTGGCATTTCATTTTTAGGTGGAGCTACTGTTCGTCGATTCTACAATAAACACATTTTGAAAAATAACAAGCATGTCACCGACTCGCTGTCCTGCTGTTACAGCTCATCAGAATTCTGAACACAGTAAAAAATAAAAACAGTGTGTTATGACTTGTCATGACTCCCTGTCCTGTTACAGCTCATTTGAATCATTACTGTGTTCTCACAGCTATAATGATGTTTGTGTGATGATAAAGACAGACCTTGTTCTGAGGAACTCTGTTCATCTTGATGGCCCCTGACACAGGGGGTGGGGGGGTCTCTGGACTCTGTACAATCTCTTCATCAGGTGCCAAATCTGGATTCAGTGTAAAAATACTTTCCAGATCGATCTGTTCACACAGAACAAAAACATTTAAGACTGTTTATTCATGTCACACGATCACACTTAACTTTCCACACCTGTGAAACCAGGTAACTAAAACTAATAACTAACTAGTAACTAAAATCTTAAACAGATCTCTTTAACGTCAGCAGTGAGATTAAATGGAGTGCACTGGAGACATTACACAAGTCTAGTAATCTCACATGCATCTCAACAGTGAGATCTCAACAGTGTCTCAAACAATACTCAGAAACAAAAATCTCTCTATATTTATCATCTTCCAGAGTTTCATGTAATGGTCACTGTAGTTAATTATTTTCCAAAAATGATCTTTATGTTGTAGATTCAATGCACAGTATTATAAAGTGCATTATGCAAATGAACTAGAAAGTTATTTACAGGAGAGAAATCAAAGCTGCTTCTCTCTTTATTCTGACATAACAACATTATATCTGTCCTGTAGCTCAGTGGTTAGAGCATGGTGTTAACATGGGTTATCATGGGTTCGATCCCAGGGATTGCACATACTCAGAATCAATGTATAGTATAATGCAATGTAAGTCGCTTTGGATAAAAGCGTCTGCCAAATGCATAAATGTAAATGTATCTGTGCGTCTCAGGGAGGGATAATACATGTGTAACTCCTGATAATAAACACTCTGGATTAATGATCTGTTATTGGGTTGCTACTATGAACGTACTACACACTAACCAACAGTATATTTATTAATAAACACTGACCTTTATTAATAACGTCAGTTTAAGACACCTAATGCATTAAATGATGTTAATGAATTGAATCTTGATAACAAGCGTCTCATCAGTCATGTGACGGATATACAGAACATCACACATGTACCTCTTTGCCTTTTGTGTCCCCATTTTCAATCCACTCCACTGTCACACTATCATTGTCTTCATTCAGTGATGTCACCATGGCCTGGTGTATTCTGCCTGCAAAAGAGA
Source organism: Botia kubotai (assembly GCA_036877585.1). Taxonomy (NCBI): domain Eukaryota; kingdom Metazoa; phylum Chordata; class Actinopteri; order Cypriniformes; family Botiidae; genus Botia; species Botia kubotai. Next base: position 96 of record JAZGTI010003535.1, on the reverse strand, counting down.
GCGTACAACAAACATCACTCAATATTCTGATCGTACAACAAACATCACACAATATTCTGATCATACAACAAACATCACACAATATTCTGATCATAC
>JAZGTI010003534.1:0-31075 GCA_036877585.1 Botia kubotai | reverse complement strand
TACACTGTCTGTTACACTGTGTGCTACACTGTCTGTTACACTGTCTGTTACACTGTGTGCTACACTGTCTGTTACACTGTGTGCTACACTGTCTGTTACACTGTGTGCTACACTGTCTGTTACACTGTGTGCTACACTGTCTGTTACACTGTCTGTTACACTGTCTGTTACACTGTCTGCAGGTGTGTTATGGGGTTTGTGAGTAAGACACAGGAGAAGAATCTGTTGCGAGACAAACCATCAGGAACTTTCCTTCTGCGCTTCAGTGAAAGCTGTCGAGGTGGAGGAATCACCATCTCATGGGTGGAACACTCACAGAATGGTGTGTGTTAGTCTGAACTTCATTTTCCTGTGTTTTCATGGCATTTACTGTTCCTGTAGCTCAAGTGGAAGAGCATTGTGTTAGCAGCACAAAGGTTGTGGGTTTGATTTTCCAGGAAAGACACATACTGATCAAATGTATAACTTAAATGCATTGTAAGTTGCTTTGGATAAAAGTGTCTGTCAAATGCATTACTATAAATATATTTTAGGAGATAAAACATTTGTTTTGATAAAAACGGTTTCGTTTATTTACAGGTGAACCCAAGATCTATTCTGTGAAGCCGTACACGAAGTCAGATCTGGCAAACATTTCATTAGCGGACGTGATTCATGACTACAGAGCTGCAGAGGTTCCAGTGAACCCCTTCATGTATCTGTACCCAGGAATCCCCAGAGATGTGGCCTTCAGGCACTACTACACCAGCCCCTCTGAAGGTCAGTAGCTACTCTTCACATTGAGGTTAATGCACATGATGGAACCTCTTGTAGACACGCTGCTACGAAAAATATAATATTCTGTAACCGGCAAAAATAATCAACATATAATACAAAGCAAAAAAGGAAAAGTGACTCTATAAAGTATTTGCACATTTATGTCATATATGCTGTTGGATTACTGTAGATACTTCAGAACATTTGAACTGAAAGAGATCTTCTGTTCTCCAGCTTCACAAGAGATGGAGATAGACAGACCTGTCTGCCCGTACAGACGCATGATTTCCATGACAACCGTGTAAGCTATAACATCCATCAATAAACAACATGCATGTATATCATTTCCCTTATATGGTTAGGGTTAAGTGTAGGGGTGGGCCTTAGAGATATGGACCAATCAGGTGCAATAAATCTGAATCTGGTGGGAACAGTGTTCTGTAAATGTTAGCATCAGTCAAGCATTGTATTCATTTAAATTTAGTTACGTCAGAAAATATCATTTGTTTTAGAGAAAAATTAAATTTTTTCATGATTTTTGTCCTTTTTTTCCAAGACTCCAAGACAGTCCCAGAACACATGAAAGCCATGAGGTATGTGCGATTTATTCTGTTCTTAAAATCCTGTCACACACAGATATCAACAATACAAAACGAAAACTGGTTCTTTTACACAGGTCTCCTCTTCATCGTAGCATTTCTGCTGTTCTGCTTTTGTTCTGTTCCTGTCACAACAAGAGGAAGATTATCTCTCTCAATTTAATGATGACATTTACAGTTAAAACTACTTAATAATAATCTTTCTTTTTACATAAAAAATGTGCAATATGTGCAAGAAATCTGCATGTTACTGAGAATGGAATAATATTGTGTGAATTTGTGTACCGCTCACCAGAAACTACAGCTGGATGAATACAAACCTGCTTCTGTTTGAGGAAAAACATTCTGTTTTATCCTGTGGAGAATTTATCAATGCACATATGTCTATAATATGTCAAAATATGTCTATACTGTAAACCACTGCCTTATTGCACACGTACACACACTGACTTCTGACCGTTGTAACCTACTAGAAATTGTTTGTAAATGAAAGGCAACCAACATTTTACGATCAGAAATATTATTTCAGGTTCAACTGCACACATTTGTCATACTTCAGCATAGGACAACAATTGATAAATTAAGTAATAATAAAATAATAAAGATTATTAACATGTTTGATTATTAAAGTCTGTCTAATGTCCAAGTGCAATTTTTTTCCATCTAACTGTTGTCTCTTTTTAAATCTGCAATCTGTAACTTTCGTCTCGATTGTTGCCATTAAATCATTGTATAAGGAAAAGACACTTTAATTTACTACAACAATTTTATTGATTATTCCACATGAAAATAAATGTTTATATAATGTTGCTTTAACAGCATGTTGACACTCCAGCGACTGCAGCATGATACAATCTAACAGACATCAGGAAGAGATCCGCTTTAATCAGTTCATGTCCAGATAAACACAGAATTAAACCTCTGAACTAGTTAACAAAGTTTTTTTTATATCTGACTACAATTTATTCAGATGTTTCTACAACGTTCTGATTGAAACACGATCACAGTTTTCACTTATCCACTGCTAACACAATATCTTAGAACTAACGTTGATGCTCAAATAAATGCTCAAATAAATATAATGCAATAAACATTGTTTGAAATTCTGACAATTATTGACAGCTACTGCATTTGTCTTTATCAAGCACATATGCAAAATTAAGATTATTGCATGAAAATAAACACTATTGTTTTGGTATTTTAAACTTTGTTTTAAACAAGACTTTAGCTGTTGATATGAGATTCACAACATTTCATATTGAAATCACACAATCTTTCCCACGAGGAAGTCAAGAACCAAATGCATCCAATCATGTCTGAGAAACACATCAAAACCACTGATGATGACATCAAAAGCAGCCAGCTTACAGAGAACCAGTTGTTCTTCAGAGGTCCACATTGGTTATGTCTCCAGCATCCCGTCCAGGTGTTTCTCTGAGCTCTCTCTGTCTGCACGAGAGTGAGATGATGGATTGTATTTATCGTTGTACTTCTGCAGAAGCGCCAGCACGTCATGATGACCAAAATGTTTCGCCTCATCAAGTGGTGTGTTGCCCCATCTGAAAGAGAGATGACGCTTTTTGACCAGTGCATTTCCATAACTTCCAGAATCCACTGGTTTGAGATGACTGGATAAGGATTTGTAAAAGATTCTACACAAATTGCACTTACAAAAAATAATTTCCAGCTGATGAAATGCATTGATTTCTATGACATTTAATTCCATTAATAAATTAAGATGACTTCTGTTTCTGCTCACCTGTCTTTAGGCCCGGGATTCACTTTGCAGGCCTCCAGCAGAAACCGCACGACCTCCATGTGTCCTGAAAATTCATACAGCACATAATCACTGCATATCACAATGCTGTAGAAGAACCATTTCCAGTTGTATGGTTCCATATAGAACCTTTCTGCTTTACCAAAGATTCTTTGTAGTGGATGAAAGTTCATTAGTTAATAGTTCAATATTAAAAAGTTAAGAAAGAAATGATTGTATTAAGACAATTTGACAATGTCTTTTTGGGGAACCAAAAATGGTTCTTGGCATTGCTGTAAAGAACCCTAAAAAAATGTAGAGAACCTTAAAAACCCTGAATTCAGAACAAACTCATTTGCACCTGTGATCGGTTAAAAAAGATCCAGCAATGTTATATTAATATGCGTGTGTGTGTGTGTGTGCGTGCGTGTTGTACCCTCAGCTGCAGCGACATGCAGGGCTGTCCTGGAGTCATAATCTCTCTGTTCCATGTCCACAGAGGACAATGCGAACCTGAAGCCACACATTATACAGATGGTATAGAAACGTATAGAACAGAGAAGACATTATCTGCAGTGAAGGAAGAGCTCTGTACCTTCTCAAAGCTGACACATCTCCTGTGTAAGCAGCAAAGAGAAGGTTGATGACAGACTTCACCTGGAATGACAGAGAAGAACCTTTGTGGAACCTTTATTTGAGAAGCTATGATGGAGGGATGGCAGAAAGACAACGACCTCCGTCTCTTTGGCTCTGATGGATGAAAATGAACAGAAGACTGGCGAGGATGGAACATCAAACATACAGGAAACATTCTGCAGTCTGTTCGTGGACAATCTTTAGTTACAATCCCTGTTTTGTTTCAGCTAGAAACTGACACGTTCTTTTAAGATTGCCAAACGTTGACTAATTTTGTAAGACAAGCAAGTCACGCAAATTCAATAAATAAAGGCAAATATTGCCTTGAGGCACGTGCTAGTGTGTGACAGGAAAACACCACTAGAGGGCAGCGGTCATCCTTCACGTTAACAAACCCTAAGCAGTTTAGTAATTACTAATGTAATGATCATACATTAGTAATTACAATAAGAAGGTGTCATGGTAATCATGGTTAACTATGTCAGTCTCTCTCTGAGTGTTTAATTACAAAGTCTCAACCTAAAGCATTTAACCCGAGGCTTAAATAGAACTGCAGCATTATTCCTGTCTGATAATGTGTAATTATCATTATCGTTATCATTATCATTTATGTCTAAACTATCATTTGAGATAATAATATACTAGAAAAGGAAGCCCAGTAAGACAAATTATGAATGCTGGCTTTACAAAATCTGAACGGGATATTTAACTCTTTAAGGGCTAGCTTACAGTTTGAGGGTCGCAGGCCAGAAGTAGTTGAATATTTTGGCGTTTTAAAAGGTTAATGATGTAGATTAGGTGGTTACTAGGTAGTTGCTAGGGTGTTCTGGAAGGTAACCAGGTGAATGCGAAGGCATTCTGGGTGGTTGCTAGGGTTTACCAGGAAAAGCTTCAAAGATGCTCTGGGGGTTGCTAAGTAGATCAAGCAAACAAGAACTACCTTGTAGTATTAAACATAGAGAACTAGCGTCCAATGATGTTGGCACTTGTGCGGTCGGAAAGAGAGACATTTGTTTGTATATCAAATTTCACTGAGTTAATATCTCGTGACCCACATACTGTAGTGTGAGAGCCGGTTCTATATGAATATGCATGAAGGAATGTTTATAATCACATAAGATCACATGAATAAACACATGCACACACACACATGTGCACACACACATGCACACACACACTGAATTTGACCACAGCACTTGTCCAAGAACTGCTGGTGTTGTGTTATTAACACACAATCTTAAAGACGATCTGTACACCTCTACACATCTCTATCTCATGTTCTGCATCAGCAGGATTCATGGAAACAGCATTTGTGATTAGATGTTATTACTTTCCATGATTTTTCCAGGCCTGGGAATTTTTTCCATGACTCTGGGAAACCAGAAACAGAGAATTGTGATGATCTGAGTGCTGAACCCATGCAAACACAAATCTGTGATGTACATGCAGGCCAAAGCAAATCTACTCATTGTGTCACCAGACTTACAATCAGAAACACTTTTAAAATCATTCCCAAGTGAGAAACATAAAGAACTGATTGATCTGTTCATCGAAAAACATGACTGATGATGAAATAAACAAAAACAAAATCAATTTCACAAACAATGAAATGAGATTAAATACGTTTATTATTGATAGAAAAAGTCAAACCAGGACAAGTTACATAGAGATAAATGAGAAAACAGAATAAAAATAAGGTTATACCTCACATGAGGTGATTGATACATGTGGTGATGCATTATAAAAATGTGACAGATTTCTATTCTCTATCTCTATATTTCTATTAGATTTCTATTATATCAAAAGCAGATGTCAAAACATTTACACGGCAGTTCAGTTCTGATATGATACTTGTTTAGTTAAACTGTCTGTAAGGACATAAGCATCAAATCCTTTCATAAGCAAACGTCTGGTAACACTGTAGCAGCACAAAACATCAAATCCTGTTACATGACATGAAAACAAAACCATTGACAGCAGTCCTACCATCCAAACAAACAAACCACTCCACATTCCTCTGTACAGAGAAACATTCATGCTTGTGAATACATCCAGCAAATTAAGCAAAATTAAAAAGAATACACAACAGAAACAAATATGTCAATGAATACAGAATGCATTCATATGCAATGAAAACTATTCAATTGTTTTTGGAACACATCAAAGCTGATGAGGGCGGTATCCCTCCGATATTAAACACTCATCAAGCTTAGCTTGACATGAACCAAAATCAAGAACCAGTGATAAGGTGCGTAACTTTAACGCACCTTAATACGCACCTTAATTAGGTGCGTATTAAGAAATCGTATAGATACAGAAATACAAATGAGAGCAGGCGCACAAGCGCTTCATCTTCACAACAATACCTTCACAAACATGCAGACTGGTTAACTGCAGGTTAAACTGGCTGCTGAACACAACTAGTGGGGCTCTGTGACACAAAACATTTCCCTCAGGACACAGACTCACTGGGGACAAACTGAATCAGTAACTAAATGTAACAGAGACCTGGTCCTAACAGTCAACAGCAGGAGACACGCGAGTCAGCAGATGTGTTTTTAACTCTGCTTTTGACTGCAAGATGACAGTCAAACCACAACATGTCCTCAAGGGAAAACGTGTTTTAATAAACTAGTTTAACTCGGCCTGGAAACCTGACTGACCTGCAAAAAGCACACACCACCCAAATCTGAACCCACATCCCAGTCAACAGGGAACGTCCCCACAACGCTATAGTGTAATGTTTTAAATACGTTAAAAACAAGTTTGAATTCTGTTCTTGTAACCGATCAATTTGACATTAACATTAATACAATAATATTTTCGCTTTAATATTCAGTTTTAACTTAATGTTTTTCTTAATGAAAACATTTGGGAAAAAGTTCATGCAACCTAAAGTTGTTAGCTGGGATTGTTAGCAGTTTTACAGCTGATGCTCGTGTGCGTGTTTGTGGGTGTGTGTGTTTGTAACATTATAAGTTCAAAGCTCCAAGGAGTTTTGCAATAACTCTAATATTAGTCTATGTATAATGAGCTTAATTACATGTGACCGAAACGTTCAATTGTAATTAACTATAGAACCACCTCCAGTCGTTGTTCAGCAGCCAGTCCTCAACGTCCACCAGAAACACTTGTTGGTCCTCAAATCACACCACCTATTCATTTCAACAGTCCCGGGACGCACTGTCTGTAAGATATAAACTCCAGACTGCTAGAACAAGAACCGGGCCACCCCAGACACGACCTGTGCCAACATCCTGCCCCACACACCTCCATATTCACCAAGAGAAGAGACCCACCAGGAGAGACACAGGGTAAAGAGCCATATATATGTGACCACAATCCACTGAGCTTCACTGAAAATAAATAACTCCATTGATAGGATATTTATATATATATATATACACACAAACAGGCACCCACAGATGGTCCATTTTACTGATCTTCAACATTCTCCATCCTATACACTACAGTAGTGAGGGTGTCTTCATTGCACTCTGCAGCCGAGACCTTTGTCCACAAAGTGTCTTTGAGAGCTAACTCCTGCTGAAGGCTCTCGTAATCCAGGGGTCCAAAGGTGTGCTGTTGTGCAACACGGAGAACATGTTAGTGTGTGTGTGTGTGTTTGTGCGGAAATATCTCACAACCGTTTTACATCTGTGACGTAAGAAGATTTCAAACTCAACACAAACAGATGAAGATAGAATCTCAGAAGCTTCAGAACAAAAACAAAATTCTATAAGGACTCTCAGAAAAGCGTTTAGGTTGCACAAACAGTATTTGATTATTATTAACCAGGCCCACACAAAACCTGCACACGCAGACCAGATTTCATTATACTGGAATGTTTAAAAAATACATTAATTTAAAAGTTTGAATTACAATCTTACCACCAAGCAACAATGTTAACATAACATCTAAAAAACGGGACGTTTTGAAAGTTACTAGAACATTCAAAACATTTAATGATGGAAATTGTTTTGCCGATTTCCCCCAAAATTAATGCAGAACATGTGAAACGCTGCAGGTTTTGTCTGGGCCTGCAGAAGACAAATCTGAGAATGCAGACTAAAGCAAGCAGAACAAGAAAAACACTCTTGCAGATTAAATGCATCATTTGCATTCAACATGCAATTCTGTGCACAGATGAGATGATCCAGCTTGCCAGAATCAAACAAAGCTACAGAACCATCTAAACTTCTAGAGTTTTATCGCAGCTACCCAAAAGTATCAGATATATAATATCAAAATATTCCAGTAGGGGGCGCAGTGTCTTTAACTGACTGTACCCTACATAAGAATACTGTGCTTAGTAGAAATACCCTTCCACCCTAATATTTTCATCTTAATAGTCCTGAGTAAATAATTATAATTGCCTTCATCAGTATACGTGCAGTCACTCGTACAAGATGTGGTGCAGCGCGTCGATGGGGCAGATGGGAGGGGCAAGGCTGGCTGGCAAATGGAAGAGGGCACTCACCCGCTGGTCTCCTCCCTCACGCCGAGGGTCCAGCTTCTTAGCAAAGTGCCTCAGGTTGTCATAGTTGTGGAAGTTAAATAAGGACACCAGATCCTAAAACAGAAGAACAGAAGTCAGTGCCAGATGTCTCAACACACACACAGACACACATGCAGACAGACACACACAGACACACACACACAAACAGACACACACACACACACACACACACACACAGACAGACACAGACACACACACACTGCTGGAGTGTCTTAAGGTGGTCTGCTAGTGACAGCAGAGTGTGTCGTTCACAATGAAGTCACCTTCTTATATTAGAAGCCTCTGTACTATGATCACCCTGAAATGAGCTTTCCCCACAATGTCATTAAACCAGTTTATATTTTCATATTTCAAAGACGCTTTTATCCAAAGTGACTTACGGTACATTCAAGTTTTCTCATGTGCTCCATAGGAAGCGTAGGACCTTTTGTGCTGCTAACACAAGTTATTGGAGGTTAGCAGCTTTTCTGCTGCTCTGATCTTGCTTGTGTGCAAATGAGAAACCTCACACACCGTGCAGAACTGGATGCCTCGGACGCTGTTGCCGAGCTTGTCCAACGGAGGAGACCAGCACATGATTCCCATCACATTGGGCACAACCAGTAGAATTCCTCCCGCCACACCTGACTTGGCTGGAAGACCCACCTGAACAAAACCAGTAAACAGATTACTTGAAAGTCATTTAATTACTAGCTGTGTTTTGGCATCTGGAAACGTGTTTTTAGCTGGTCTAAGATGGTGATTAGCTGGTGTAAGCTGGTACTGGACCAACAACAAACCAGTTACCAACTGGTCTTGCCAGTTTATAAAAATGGTAACCAGTTTACCGGCTAAGAAACAGCTTGTACTAGTGGAGGAGCAGCTAGAAGGTGTGACTTTATGAAGGAACAATGTGAGATGTGTGTGTGTTCACTCATGTGATCTACATGTGTTAATACTCACGTGGAATGCGAACTGTCCAGAGAAGTCATACATGCCGCAGGAGTGCATGAGGCTCAGGGTGTTTCGCACGGCTTCAGGGCTCAGCACACGCTCGCCTGTGATTGGACAGAAGCCGCCATTGGCCAGTGTGGCAGCCATGACGCTGGCACTCTCACACGTCACCTCAATGGAGCACAGCTGCACAAACACGCATATAAACATAGACCATCATACTTCCTGCAGTTTACTGAAAATATACCGGTGATTTAATTGGGTTGAACATCAAAATTGTGTAAAATCTAATGGGGCAGAAACTGATAAATCTGTCACAATCCAAGGAATCAGAGGGAATACATTTTCTAAACCACACAGATCAAAAGTCTAAAGGGGTCTGGGGGGGGAAGAGATCAAGCTGTACTATCAGCGAATATTTCAGTCCTATGGAAGTGTGTGTGTGTGTGTGTGTGTGTGAGACTGAGGCCGCGACACCCTGAGAATCTGAAGACTGTGTGTGTGCAAACATCAGATATCTCATTTCACATTCTGTCTGATGTCAGAGGCACATGAGGAGTCAGAAGACAGTCAGCAGTTAAAATAAATCACGTTCATTCTCCATTCAGATCACATTCATGACATTTTCTAATTACAGGTCAAAATATGATATAAATAACATCTTTGTGATTTTGATTGTGTTGTTAATTGTTTTGATAGTAATTAAATCTAGAAATATGCATAAAGCAAGAAATATACCTTATCAGTTGAAAAAATACTTCTTTATATCAGGTAATAAACAGGCAAAATGTGTCACAACAATCTGTACAAACAATGTCAATGACACTGACTCAATGGACGGGGTTCTGTACACACCTGAAAGTAGAAATCCAGAACCGCAATCATATCAGTACCATCTGGAAAGCACTGCACACAGAAAAACCCAGAGTTACCGATGGACTAGAATCAAAACTCTGAATCCAGAGCTGACGTGAATCTCTCCAAACAAACGCAGCAGAAACATGCAGGGACGAGTGAGAAATACCAAGAGGACTGATACAATAAATTAGAGAGAGGGAATGTTCTCTAAACATTAGCTAACATTCTCTAAAAGTTATCTCACCACTATCAAAAACAATCTTGCAGTAACATTAGTAGTTTTTTAATGTTATATTTCATATATCAAAAAAGTTATTCTTAAGTTGTTAGTAAAACGTTTTAAAATGTTACAATATTTTAAAAAATTAGAATAACATTCTTATTTCCAAGCAATAATGTTAAAAGTACATCTGAAACATTCAAATTAATATTCTAAACATTTTTGTTACTAATAGAAACGTTAGGGAAATGTTCTTACAACCTAAAATTGTTAGCTAATACCCCATTAAACCACATGAAAACAGCCTGAGATACAAACCTTTTTCTCTTTCAGATAGTAGCCGATCGCAAAGTTCCTGTCACCTGACTCACGCTCCGACTGGAACCTAGATCAGGACACACATAAGTTCAGACGCCTCTGTCAATCCCGACACACATATTCCTCTCTCTCTCTCTCTCTCTCTCTCTCTATCTTTATCTGTCTCTGAATGTACACCGTTCCGTTTGTGCTCTTTGCACATTCGATAAAAACATTCTCAATGCTTTAAGAAGAAACGATGAGACGAGATAAACACAGAAACGGATGTTTCACTTACGTGGCATTGCTGAAGCCAACGTATTCATTTCCTGCCATCTTCTTTAGAAAGTCCATCACCTGCAGGATTCATGAATCACAACAGACTAATCAAAACAGAAGCAACAATTTCAATGTGAGTTTTGACCTAATCTGTTGATTTACTCACATAATCAAACTTCTCGGCATTGCTTGCACCTTGCTGAAAACATGGAAAATAAAAAAACAGCATCAATAAATTCTGTGTTTGTTCACAAAACTCACTACATTAAACTATATTATTGAAATATAAAATACATTTTCATGTAATAACTGAACAGTAAATGACTGATACAGATTAACGTTAAGGCGATTTATTCTCTAATGATTGGTGCAAAACTCAAATCAGTTAGTCTGTGGTTAGAAATCAATGAGAGGAGAGACTACTGTAAGATGAATCATGTCATAACTGCACTACAGTGCTGTACTGTTATGTTCTAGAAAGAAAATCAATCTTGATAAATGACTACAGAGCAGAACTTGAATTAAACTGTACATGAAGACCTGCAGGCCGAACAGAGAGGTGGGCAGAAAAACAGAAAATGTAAATCAGCAGATTTATAACAACTGAACTGAGAACAGTTTGTGTGTGTGTGAGAACAGACATCTGAAGTGTATGGATGAGTGTATATTACTCTACAGATTCCTGACAGACTGAGTGTGAACTGCAGAGCTGCTACTGATGCAGGTGAGGAACAATCTTAGCTAAGAACAATTAGCTGTTGCTTTTTTCATCGCTTTACCTGAAGAAATAAACAATGACTAATGTGTGTGTTTGACTGGCAGTTAGATTTATGAACATGAATGCTTGTAAAACACTGAAAAAGTGCATGAATGTATTACATATTTCATTTGTCTGGAGACCCAGAGAGGCTGTGCGTTATTATAATGCCGTCGTCAGTTTTTTTAAATTCCTTATTGGTATGTCCAGCAAAACCACACAATCCTCCTGTTTCAACCTGGTAAGATTCATTTTTTTTCAACCCATCTTACTGTTTTCTTATTAATAAATAATATCCTAAAAATAAATCCTGAAACATTTAGACTTACACTTAGACTTGTGAATACCTGTCACAACTGTTAACATGTAACACTTTGTCAAGCGAACATCAAAGTTTGTCTACTGAAATAAGACATTACAATAACACACAGCCACTGCAGGGCACTGTGATGACTATCTAGTGTCAAAAGTGATCATACGGGTCTGCACAGATTTCTGCTTTATTAAGGAACACAATGACTCTACTGATGTTTTAGTATCCAGGTTTTGTTCACGGAGAGGGAGGAAAAATGGAAAGGAAAAATTACCAACGTCATTGACCTGCAGCAGCAGTCAAAAATTCCCACAGATCCTACGTCTGCAAAATATGCAACAACATAAAGAGAGCCTTCAACAGCAAATCACACGCTTCAGTACGCGCAAGCGGCGCCGCTTAAGGACTCATGCATTACTGAAATTCAAAGGACACCGATGACATGACGTACATTCAGCACTGACCAATCAGAAGACATTTCTGTGTTACAAAATCCATCTCTATTCACAAGAGAAGAATATCACAATGGGTTGAGATGAGGTGCGATGGGAACTGATGTTTACAGGATGCTAAACCTTCATTACAGAGTGTGATGGTACATCTCTGCATGTATGAATTTGTGCTGGGTTTAAACGATACATCACAACATGAAGTTTTTCTGGTCAGGGCAGAGGATGATGGTTTCTGCCGGAGAAAAGCCTGCTGAAAATGTGTGTTTGTTCAGAACACAATGCACACATGCAGACAGTAAGGCTGAGCGGCATGACGCGTATAGACGTAACGCTTCAAATGTGTCAAGCTGTTAGATGTGTGCACATGTGTGCACATGTGTGCACATGTCACTGACCGGGACAACTCTCCTGTTTTTACACATGACATTGACAAAATAACAAAAACACTGAAACCAAAGTTTCCCAAACGAGTCAAAACAGGGTAAATTAGTTATTTAAATGTGAAATATTAAGTTAAAGAGCTTTAAAATGATGTGCGTACATTTTCACTGTTCTGTTTTTGAGTCAGAACTCAAGTGACACACAACGTGAAACTTTCTGTACTGATGCCAGATGAACAATCTTATATTTTTGTTGTGTTCATCAAGTTTGAAATAAAAAGGAAAATAAAGGAGATGAATAAACTTTCATTTGTACAACATTTAATTCTAATGGGCTTTATTAACAAAAAACTGAATTGTGTAATTAATGTGTAATTACTCGGTACCGTGATGCTGATCGTACTGCCCTGCTGATCACACTGTATACAAGAGCTGAAATGAGTCATAACACATTTGAACCTGAAACCTTTCATTTCAAAATAAAACCCAGCTGAAGCGTTTGTCTCTCTTGTGTTCTCACACAAGGATCCAAACACACAGACACACACACACATGACATCAACCTACACACACACGCACACATTAACTTACACAAAATTTACACCAAAAGATACAAACAAAGTCCGAATGAATTTAAAAAAATCCATTACAATCAGACTTCTGTTTAATGATCCCTAAAAACTGAACCACACACGTGACTAAACAACCAGAGTGACCTCGAGTGAGTGTGTGTGTGATACTGATCGCTCAGCAGTAATGCAACACACACAGAAAGACAGGAAGCACCTACAGTACAAAACACACTGATGAGCATTCGGTCTGTGTCAGTGTAGACAACATCAGACTCTTATTGGTTCAGTCAGTAATGTTTTCAGTAATGAAAACATACTGAAGATCACAGAAACCTTTAACATGAACAGTGTCAAAGAGAAACAGTCTGTCCTGACTTATTCAAAGCAAGTCCAGGTAAGTTGAGTTAGGAGGAGCTGACAGACTTTTAACATGAAAACAATGAGACACTTACCTTAATCAGAGAGGAACACACGATTGCTCCAGCGTTCACCATTGGATTGTGTGGTTTATCTGTGAATGATTAAACTATTAAAAATAACAAACTTCATTATTAAACTAAACCTAAATTTACATTTATACATTTGGCAGATGCTTTTATCCAAAGCGACTTCAAGCGAATTCAAGCTTTACAATTTATTAGTACATGTGTTCCCTGGGGATTCAAGCCCACAACCTTTGCGCTGCTGACGCAATGCTCTACCGATTGAGCTACAGGAACATAGGAAATAGTAAATATTACGTTTCGTCACTGCAGTAAAACCTTACACAATATATACCAAATGTCAAAGCTTTCGCTGTTTGCACAGTGCAGCAGTGATGCCGAGGCTGTAATCCTCACCGTCCTCATTCAGAAAGAGTTTGTTGAAGCGTAAGCCGCTGGGCTCCTTCCCGATGAAGCGGTGAACATATTCAGTGCTGTGATCATGCACAGCGATGGCGTACTTCAGCGGCTTCACACATGACTGCAGGCAGAACGGCACTTTGGTGTCACCCACCGTGTGTCTGCGCAAATAAAGCCACAGATCAGAAGCACTGATGAGGCATGCGCAGTTTCCCTCAGTCTGATGAATCAATCATGCATTTGTGAAGAGATTGTGGAGTTCTGTGGGCTCCAGAGCTTCTTACCCGGGTTTGCTTTGACACATACTTTATAGTACCAAAACTGTTTATCATACAAAAACAAACAAAATATTCTCACAGTCAGTTACTGAAATGTATCAGTATCACCCTAAAGTGCTTAAGCCTGACACTCTGCTGAATTATGAACAGGAAGTAGATGTTGGTGTCTTCTGAATATTGATGGTTTTACTTTCACAACAATCCTTCATTCACTGTCGCAACAATACGTTTCTCATTGTAACGCAGCCCATGTTTTACTCTTTTACCTGCCATAGACATGAAGACACATGGTGCAACCTACGTCTAACCAATCAGAATCTATCCAATCTGACTCGCTTGTATCAAGAGACAAAATTGAGATGAAAATAAAAACTGCTCTAAATGCCGGCCTTTCATCTCACCAACATGTGCACTTTCCTCTCTTACATGTTGACGATCTTGTTTTGCATAATTATATGATCATTATTGAGGTTATTCTGTCTAACTGTGCTGTTGGGTCATAACTCTGGTTCTGCATGCAGGTAGCCTACATATCTTTACAACAACATGGAGTTAAACATACATACATACATGCTTCTGTCACACGATCAGCTACAAAACCAAGAAGCTAGTCAATGATATTACAGATAAAACAAGTAGCAGAAGAGCATGACGTGTTTTTACCTCTGTCCATCTACTGTGCAAAGAGACACGGCCCACAAATCTGGGCTAAATTTGGCAAGCTGGGGAATGTAGTCAGCAACCTGATAAATAATCACAGATGATCACAGCTCATCACATTTGATCACAGATCTTTAAAGAACAAAAACAGTTGAACCACTGAGACGATTATTTCTTACCAGTCCACCAGAAAGCTTTCGGGCTTTCTCGTAAAGCGTGTCGATGTGGGAGGAGAACGGCTGGAAATCAGGGATAGCAAACTTCTTCCTGAAGGCCTGAGTCAGAAGCACAATGTTGCTCTGGACACACCTGAGGAAGGAGAAGATCTTCAGACATTTGTGTGGAGCTGGTCTGATCACAAACCCTGTTGTGACAATCAAAGCATTGATGGCATCCAAAAATCACAATTCCCTAATACCCCTCTATAAGGGAACATTCTTAGAACGTTGGCTAACGTTCTGTAAAAGTTATATATCATAACTTCCTTTAGACGTTCTACATCATATCAAGAACATTATTGTAAAGTTTTTAATGGAACGCTTTAAAAACGTTACAGTTAAAAAATGTTCGAATAACCTTCTTATAACCAAGCAATAGCATACTTTACATTTTAAACAGTCTTAGAACATCAAACATAACATTTTTATAACTTATTTAAAATTGTTACAGCCTAAGATTGTTAGCTGGGTAACACTGACATTTCCTGAATATAATGTACAGTCCATTAAAAACAGTGTCAGCTCACTTTTTAAACAGGTGCCGGTCCAGCATCACTCCATCTGTAGTGGATTTCAGAGTGACCTTCAACATGTCCATACATTCCTTCAGTCGTGGATCTCCTGTCCGAAGTCCAGTGGCCTTCAACGCCTGTTTTTAAACACACACACATAAACATCCCAGAAGCACACCGCTTATTTTTCAAATGACAAAACTTTATTTGCATTACTCATTACAATCAATCACAATGTTTATCTTTGTCGACAGGGTTAGATAAGATAAATAAAACATGGCTCTGTGCCCTATTTACAGATTCTGATAACAACAACAACAACCCAGCGGTTACTGTACACACTGAACCCTTCACAGTCCTTTCGTCACAAACACATGGAGATACACAGCAGACGTCCAGCTAGCCAACGTTAGCCAACATTCTGAGAACATTCCCTGTTGGCTGTGTCTGCATGTAAACTTGTGTGCGGGAGGCTGAGGAAGTGCTGTCACTCACTGTAATGAATTTGTGTGCTGGGATCTTCTCCTGACCGTCAGCAATACTGTAAAAGAGCAGATCCTCCAGGCTGGGCAGAATTCCAGCTTTCCTTCTCCTGGAATCAGAGGGAAAACACTGGGTGACTGACACTGAGTGAGCTGACCTTACTGACTTCCACTATCCCAGCCAACAATTTAAGGTTGTAAGAAAGTTTCCATAATGTTTCCATTACGTAACAAAAACGTTTATGTTATTTTGAAAGTTCTAAACATGTTTCTGTTTGAACATGTTTAATTGTTTAATGTTTTTGAAATGTTCCACTAACAATTTAAGAATAACATTTTTGATTATATTAAAAATGTTATTTTAAAAAAGTGTTCTGCTAGCTTACTGCAAGAACACCTTTTAATAACTTTGACAGAACTTTTAGAGAATGTTAGTCAACGCTCTGAAAACGTTTCCTGTTAGCTTGGATGACAGAAAGCATCTCAAAATAGTTTAGCGTGGAGTGACCCAGGTGTCCACCCATGTGTTAAAATGCACATTAAGCTGATTAGTGAAGCTGGTTAGCTGGGGATTAAACACTCCTGACTAACAAACATGCAACAAAGATCAAACAAAGATCAAACACAGAAAGCAGCCAGTGGTGAGTGGTGAGTTACTTGTGTGTTAATATATGTGACTGCTAGTCAGCTGAAGATTTTCACTCTATCCAGTGATTTCATTGGTCATATCACAGGTACAGGATCATTATAAGAGCACAGCATCCTTCTTGCTACATTATATTAAGAGTCTGCCTAACTTAGCTGTTGTATTATCACATTTAGACAGCTTTAACTAGTGCTCTGCCTAACTTAGCTGTTGTATTATCACATTTAGACAGCTTTAACTAGTGCTCTGCCTAACTTAGCTGTTGTATTATCACATTTAGACAGCTTTAACTAGTGCTCTGCCTAACTTAGCTGTTGTATTATCACATTTAGACAGCTTTAACCAGTGCTCTGCTCAAGCTGCTGTGGCAGTGAGCCTCTGTGGTGAGCTGCTGTGGCATCTTCAGAGGAGAGCCCGGCCAGAACTGACTTCCCATCAGCCCTAACATTCTCTGATAAAGTGATGACAGATACACTCTCCCTCAGACACTCACCATGAACCCTTCCATCACCTCACCGACGCCTACATCTACTGCAGCTATTTCTCACACACAATTCCTATTAGCTCCATTCATATTGCTGTAATCACTTGAATGTAGCTTATTTGCATACAAAACCACTTTATCATCAGTGCCATTTTCATTAAAGGCAGCGTAGGCGATCTTTTTGTTTGATTTTTGTTATACTGGCCAAAAGTCTCTTCACATCCTGACAACAAACACTAAGTAAAGTGCTCTAAACATATTTATATAAACATTAATCTTCTGTGGAAGGGGCAGGACCATAACATGTTCGTCCAATCATTGCATTCGGTCCAAATGCAATGATAAGATGTCCTACTATTGAAGGGGGCGTGGCTTTGGAGAGCACTCTGAAGGGACAGCGGGATCTTACAATTTTTAAAGCTAGCTTGCTATTGCTAGCCTCTCTAAAATGATCTACCCCACCTTTAAACACGACGTAAACACTGACAAAAAAGTGATTTTGATTCATGTTTAAGTTCATTTATGATGATTATGTAAGTGAAAGTGCTCAGGAAAGTTACAAGATGTGGTTAGACAGCAAGTGAAGGAGTGAAAATGACAAAAATAAATCATACTTACAAACAAACAGCACGGCGAGCAGTGAGGGAGACAAAACATGCAGAATTAATGAGACACACAATGCATCAAACATATCAGTCATGACAAACACATTCTCATGAAATACAATGAAGAATCTTACATGATTTGTGACATTAATGTTCTGGTTTCAACACAAGTTAAGCTCGACTGGCAGCATTTTAGCCATAATGATGATAACAAAGAGTGACTATAAAGTCCTATAGTTTATTTTTAAACATTTTGTCTACAGTAAAACAATTAAACAGAAAGAATTTACAAGCACTTTCTGTTTGTGTTTGAAAATTCATGTCAATCAAATGCCAAGCACGACTACCCAGCTAACAGGGAACGTTCTCAGAACACTGGCTAACTTTTCCTAAAAGTTCTTTCGAAGTTCTCAAAAAAGTTCTTGCAGTAATGTTTATGGAACGCTATATATCATGTATATCAAAAAGCTATTTCTAAGTTCTTCGTGAAACATTTTATGAAACATTAGTACAATGTTTAAAAAAAGGACATCTTAAACATTCCTAAAACTTTCAAAATAACATTTCTAATATTTTTGTTACTTAATAGAAACATTATGGAACCATTCTTACAAACTTAAATTGTTAGCTGGGTATATCATGCAGATGCACAGTAGATAAACTGCTTGCTTCTATTTACACTCTCATCCGAACTGACGTGAGGTCAGTACTTCAGTGTAGTCAGTGCCACAGCTGCATCACATGATACAAAATAGATGATCTGTTGATCAAGACTGTGATATCAGCTACAGCAAGAACTGCACGTCTGTAGTTCTGCTCACAGAAAGCGACAGACAGACAGACAGATCTGAGGGGAGTCTTTGTTGTTATAGAACATCAGCTGGTCTGTTTTTCTCTTTTTTCATCACTTGTTTCTCTTGTAAGAACTTGCCTGTGTATGTGGGTGAAATCTTATGAAACATACATATATACACACACACACACACACACACACACACAAACACACGCAGCTTATATGCTTTTGAAATATTTCAAATGTAATTCACTATATTGAACTGAATTGTCATTAATGTCACAATGCAAAACAGACACCCTTTTTATTTATGCAAAATATAGTTTATTTTTGGGATTTTAAAATGTTTTTGTCAGTTTCATTTATGCACATCCATACATTTCAGAGAGCCTGATGGGTCAGAATGAGAAAAACAAACATCACACGCCTATTCAAAGTGACGCTTCACAAAAGAGTCAGCACGCAACCTGAAACCACAGACTATGTCCTGACAGCCGAGGTTACGGCTTAACTAATTATATCACATCTCTGTTCTATTAACATCCCTGTTTACAGTGTCTGCTTGTGTACAAGACACTCCTGCACACTGTAACACTGGCACCAGCAGAAATCTACAGCATCTCTTTTGATGCCGTGACTTAGCTACAGGAAAACAAGACACAGTCGCACTGGATAACTGATCTCCCACTAGTCACATTAAAGCCAAAACACAGAGAGAATGTGAGTTCTCAGAGATAACGCTGAAAATCAATGTTCAAACGGCTGCTTCTGCAAACACAACAGGACAACTCTGTTTACTGTTTTTCACTGGCAGTCAGCTGCCACTGGCTGTTGTTCAACACCTAATCCTCATTAGGAGACTCTGACTCTAAATTCTGGTCCCTGATCGACTATCAGGAGTCTGTTTTTAGTGCTTCACTCGGTTTTACACTAAAGGTGGAGATCATAGATTTTTCCAGTAATTGTAGTTAAGGTGTTGGTTCTAATTACAAGTAACTGAACAATCTAAAAGAATCTGGGCATGCAGCAAATGAGAAATATATAGTTTTTATGTTACGGTTGATGTGAAACATGTAAGTTGTGTTAGATGTCTATCATCTGCATCTGTATTGTGGAAAGTGATTTGACTGTACACAACTCACTCAATAAGATCTTTCAGGGTCAGCTGAACACTGAAATCAGAGGGATCTCAAATGAAAGCACACTGGCCAAATGAGGAAAACACTTGTGTTTAGTTGCTAGGAAACAGAGAGTGTTTTCCTTCCAGCAGCAGGAAGTCATTTGGAAGTGATTGGTCCAAACCTTCTGGATTTCTGCCTCCGATGTGACAAATCAACAACATCTCCTGAAACAACTGTGGCCGCTCACACACTAGTTTTGGCAAATCTGGCCCATTTCCTGAACCAATAATGTTTCTTGTCTTCAATACCATCTGCACTGTATTGAAAGTCTTCCGAACACTTGTAAACAAACATTTAGTGTAAATGTACAGACACCTATCAACAAAACAACATCCTCACACATTCTTTTACTGAATTTACTTGCTCATTTTCTCTGACAGATGCTTCCACAGATAACCCAGCTGACAGGAACATTCTCAGCTCATTGGCTGATGTCCTCTAAAAGTAATCAGAAACGTTTATTTTAACGTTTTATATCAAATATCAAAAACATGTTCTTTAGAAGTTGTTAGTAGAACATTTAAAAAATGTTACAGACTTAAAGTTTTAATAATGGCCGTATATCAAACACATTTAAATAGTTTGCTGGGAAAGCTGCCGCCCAAACTATGTTCAGCTGACGACTTCCTGTCAGGACGGGAGCCACTCTGTAAGCGGGCCTGTCTGGACTCAAGTTTCAGTGTTTGCTCTTCAGAGCGCACAGGCAGGAGGGACCTGTGGAGGAAACACTGCACTCACACACTACAAGTAGTGCTGCTGACACCAAAACCCTGCGGCAGATGAAACAGCTTCTTCAGACACGAACATCAAGTGCAAAAGTTACATCACAAAATCTATTTACCAACAACTTTTGCTAACAAAAGAAAACTTCTATAATTTCAAAATATTATAAAGTATCAATAGATTAAATTAATATTGCCAAGCCCTACATGGAATACAGTTACTTTTGCATGTAGGAGATTCCTTGATTGTTTTTGGGCAATAAGAAGTGCCACATGTCTGTCTTTGAAGCTCTGTGCTAACTTCTGTTTCAGTCTGAGTGGCCCGTGGGGACAGAAACACATTTATCTCTGCTCAGGAGAACAGTGACTGCTGGCTTCAGGTGCTATCAGATAACTTTACATCACCCCCCTGAGACAGAGAGAGAGAGAGAGAGAGAGAGGAAGAGAGAGGAAGAGAGAGAGAGCGAGAGAGAGAGGGACAGCTGGCAGATTAACCTGTCAGATAATGGCTTTAACTGCAGGTTTCATAGCTTCATGTCACGTCTTAAGCAGCAAATCTCAGCAATTTGCTCAACTAAACAGGTTTTGTGATTGAGGGATTTGCTTTCAATGCAAAGACAAAGAGTCAAGAGTGCTTGGAAGGGTTTCAAACAAACTGCAACAAAACAACACAGAGACAGAGCACACTTCAGCGTAACCAGTCGGACTGATTCACAAGATATGTGCTTTGCAGGTGTGTGTTTGTGTGTGTGACAAAGATTCTTAGCTCCATGCTAAATTCAGCTGCAGAAGTTCATGCTTTTTAAGGCTACATACTAAAACAAGCATTGTTATTTTTATTGCTCATACTTAGGAATGTTTTATATTGCTCAACCCAGTTATTAAACTCAGCACATTATTTGAGTCATAGACATGAATACAGAAATCGGGCATCTTGTTGAGAAGTGAGTTATTGCTTTAGACAAGCTTATGTTGTTTTTTGGAGGTTGACAAAACGGCCAACAATCCCACCGAATTACATCTAAGGAAGAACAAGGCTTTGAAGGTGGTCACTATGCAACCACTGAGAACGTTAAGCAACTACCTAGCAACACCCTAGTAACCATACATAAGAACATAGTGCTGCATAGCAACACTCTGTCAACCACACATGCAATTTCTTGAGAAAATGTAAAAATTTGGTTTAACTCTGTTAATGTGCCCGTCAGTTATTGTTGAAACAAATATTCTGTGAATTAAAACTAAATGTCCTCAATGTCCAGATGGAGTGATATTTGACAAACTTTGCTGATTTGGGAAACAACTGCCCTGCAGACAAGCGCAAGAGCTTGTCAATTTTTCCCCCTCGGTCACCTTGGACACGATTAGCTGATACTAACAGAGAAATGTGTTCATATTGCTTTCACTGAATAGCAGACCACATGGATGAGTCACGTCTGTGGTCAGGAAAAATATGGATGGATACAGATTAGTAAACAAGTCCAGCTCATGCGCAGGGAAATCATAGTTACCTATTCATTCTCTCATATCAGCCTGATGTTTTTTCCGTTCATGCAATGGGAAGGAATTTCTCTCCCAAATCGGTTTACAATGTGTTTGAGCTGTGAGTCTGTTTCAGTAATACCCAAGTATTAATAAACCCACGACCACTTATCTATCAGTAGCTTCTTGAATTTATGCTTGCTGTATCTTTTAATTTTCTATAAGTATCAAAATCTATAGGCTGTTATCCCCACAATCAGTCCGTCCTGACTCTGGTAATGAGGATTTGTTTTTCAACAGTAACAAGCTGTAGTCTGTATCTTCACTCAGCCTCACACAGAAACCTCCAGCAGTTTCACAGAATAATTGCATCCTTCTGAAAGTGAAAAGCATGTTGCACATCCATGACAGAAGACTGCAACCAAACAAACGACAGTATTAACATGAGAGGACGGTACAGCTTTCGATTAGTGTCTCTCTGTTACAGCACGAGCCTCCTGCGTCACCACATAAATAATCCACACGTCACGCACACTGTGTACAGCCATTATAATGTATTTACATCTATTTACATATATTGTAGATTTATATAAAAAAATACACGTGAAAGAGTTTTTAAACATCAATCAATAAATACTGGAGAGTCAAGTATCGTTTGTTACAGGAGAAAAACGCCCAATTATGTAACGGAACAAAACGGTGAGGTTGCCAACTTCCTACCGCCCAAATGTAGTACAGGAGGTAGAACAATGAGGTAGTGAGGATGCGCTATAGAAATATAAACTCATTTAAGCGCATTGTATTTGTGCCACATCGTTTTCATAAAAACATCATATTTACTAAAGCAAACCCTCGCACAAACCTGTTGACATTACGAGACTCGCAGCATATACAGCGTAACGTAAAAGATAACGTTCCGCTAACATCACTGCAAGAACGTTCGGGATAACTTTGAGAGCACTTTTAGAGAACGTTTCGAGAACGTTTCCTGTTCGCTGGTTTATTTACATTCCTCGGCAGCAGACACCCCGCCGCCACTCCTCCTGACTTCCAGGCAGAAAACGTGTCACGCTGCCTATCAAATCCACCTCAAATCCAAACACCGGGCCACAATATTCTCCTGTTACAGTAACACGCTGTTATACTACCGGAGGAAACACTGTATAATCAATCGGTCTAGGTCGCTGCACACGAACTCTATGTGCACGGAGATATAACGGAGCTGCGTGCTGTGTAAGTGCTGTCAGCGCTGGACGGGAACACGCCGCGTCATTTTAATGACCCCATGAAATAATACTAATAATTCTAATAATAATAACAATACAAACAGCACACATGCTCGTCGTACTTGTCTGCCGTCGTTTCCTGGACGCTCTCGTCTTTCTTCACGGGCTCCGCGGGGTCAATCGCTCCCTCGGTCTTTGTACACAGGAATCGTGTCTGTGTGGCGGGCGGAATGAAGGAGGAATGTCTTCCACGCTGGGAAGTTCTTAACTTGGAGATTTTTCCACGGGAATAAGCGGCGTTTGGAGGAGTCTTTCTGCTCTTCAACACGTCGCACAGCGGACGCTTAGGGCTGGTGTGAATGAACTGCTTGAGCACGACTGAAGCTCTGAACTGTAACATCTCGCTGCTGTGGAGCTGTCGGAGTTGAAGTTCTTGTACTGTAATACATATAAAAGACGAGCTGTAGTTTTCCCAAGCTGCTGTCTACTGAGTGAAGAGCCCTTAGTGGGGATCAGCGAGCACGACCACACGTGCACGCCCACCTAACGTGCTATTGGACAGCGCGATAATTATTCAAGTATTCCCACCGTCATTGGCTGGATCAGACACGAGTCGTTTTTGATGGCCATGCATCATGTCCTGCGGTGACTCACTTCTGTAAGACCCGAACAGTATGTTTATCTCTCGTGTTTATCGTATGATATATATTATATATAGTGTTTGTTGTAAATGTAGTCCTAAATGTTGTTTTATCTACTGCACATTCATCAATGGCAACATAAGCCTAGAAGTCATTTGAGCTCCTTATTCATTCAACGTAGCGTATCACTTTCCGGGCATGTGAGTCCCCCAGTGGAAAAATGACTTCCATCAGTTGAGGAGGTGTGGATACAACTTAAAAAGAGAGCCCAGCTAACAGAGAACGTTCTCTGGGTGCTGGCTATGGTTCTGTAAAAGTTCTCAAAGAAAGAGCTAATGAGGAAACCATCACCGCCCACATATCTAAAAATATAAGATAAAGACGCTTTAACTAGAGAAGTTACGATCCGTTCTGGTGTGGGTTCGACACACCCTAGGAGAAGATTTTTAAATGGAACCATAAGCTGTGTAACCAGTTCATGACACACTTTAATGAGCTGCAGTTAATGTTTGTAAACACTGCAGTTAGAATAACTTACTGTGTTACATCACAGGTTCAGTGTTGCTGATCTTATTTAAATAAGAAATGTTTTTATCATTAATTATTAGTGAATCAGACAATGCACAACAAAGGTAAAGAATTCAGTTTCCACTAGCTGGCCTGCACAAAGACTTTCTGTAGGAGAAAATGAAAAACGTTCTGTTCAGGATTTCATTTTCTCTGTTGAGATAGTTTTGCGGCAAACGCCCTTTTCAGCAGAGAAGTTATTTTATGAGTCATCAACAATCCCTTCTATTCCAGAAACTTCCCAGCCTGCAAAAATGTGCTATATCTCCCCCTGTAGTGAGAGTGAGGTATTGCAGAGTTGTACAAGAAAAATGCAGAGTGGGAAGCGTATAATCATGCGCTGCCTCCACCT
This sequence comes from Botia kubotai, assembly GCA_036877585.1. NCBI lineage: Eukaryota > Metazoa > Chordata > Actinopteri > Cypriniformes > Botiidae > Botia > Botia kubotai. The sequence goes on along the minus strand of JAZGTI010003534.1, from coordinate 6,057 downwards.
TGTGGGGAATGTGTGAACTGCAGTAGGATTATAGAAGTAACATTTTATCGTGTAAAATAATAATAATAAAATACAGTATAAACAGAAATATATTCTTATACAAAAAGTACTGTAGTTCAGTAAGGGTATCACATGGTTTCAATGCAGTTTAATGCATAATGGAGTTTTTAACTCAGTATTCCACTCGCAGATTTTGAGCTGGTTGACCATAAGTAATCCTATATATATATATATATAGAGAGAGAGAGAGAGAGAGAGAGGGGCTATATATAAAACATACTGAAGAAATAGTTAACCTAGTATGGTATACTAAAGTGTCAAGCAGACATAGTTGTCATCGTGGTAGTAGTCAGTCACACATCACTAGGGGGCGCTACAGGACCTCTTGAACGCGTTTACGTGACAATCTGATCATTTCAGCTGTTTTACACAGAGATGGCAGTAGAGAGGCAAACGTGTATGGCTGTTGTTTTATGGAATTCCACTTATGGAATCCTGGAATCAGTCGTGCTCCTCTGTTCTGCTCCTCAAGGGCTGCTATAAGGTTTAGCTGCAACCCTAATCTAACACACGTGAACCAGCTAATCAATGCCTTCAGTATTGCTTGTGTATACAAGCTTTAACAGATTTGACTTTCATAATGTGATGTTTTTTTGTGTAAAACAGGATATTAAACCGGACAAACTCGACTTTAAACCTTTAATCTACATTGGTGATTGGTTGAATTGTATTAAGCTGCCAGGAGCCGGATTACAGACTAAATGTTTGTTCTTTACAATGGCACGCACCACTGAATCACTCACAATAGGAGCAGCGAAGTCTGCTCTGATTTCATGTGTAATTACGCCACAGGGCGAGACACAGAGCTGATCGTGACACCCCTGAGGGAAAGGTGTCATTCTGAGTCGACTGTGGGCAGTCAGCGGTGTGTTTATGAGCACAGGGTTTAGACCCACAGACACTGCATGCGCACAACAAAGAGCGGAAGCACAACAGTGAGTGCGTGTGAGTCACGCTACAGTTTCAAAATGTGTAAATATGATGTAGATGCAAATGAATGGAGGTGAAGACGCATCAACCCACACATTACCCTCTCTGTCATCTGCCTGCATGGATGTCATCAAAGGCTAACGGGCCTACTGGAAACCAGACGAGTGCATGGCATTAACTGAACATTACATGGTTTACCCACTGACATCATATAACACCCCACATACTGTAAACATACATTCAGTCCTTCATGCCACTGGGCAGTTTGAAATCTGTTTGTATATATTGTTTAGGTAGATGTTACTATGATATTTAAATTCCAAAAACCAGGTTTGTAAGTTTAAGTTCATCTGAATGTTTCAGGTTAAGATTTACTCATTTTATTCAGTATTATGTCACAAAGTACATTTTATTTTAATATTATGCAATTAAATTAATTTAAACAATGTATTATGACATGTAGTAACTTTGTCTTTTTTGTATGCGTCATATTATATTTTGACCTCACATCTCCTTGTTTTGCAACTCTTCTAACAATTTGAATAGCCGTTCTGCTTTTTACTTATAATTTTAAGAATATATATATATAATGAATATTTACCCAGAAATAAGCCAGGAAAGTTCTACTTGCTGCTATCTCAGGCAGGGAATTTTTTAAAATAAACAAATTATGGTTCATACCTTCCTAATATTTCAAAGTAATCCTATACCATTTGTTGTCTGTTAGCTTCTATCTGTGCCCACAGAAACAGGACATGAGGTTTCAGGGTGAAACAAGGTTGAAAATCACAGTTTTGAAGATCTGAGAAATGAGAAGTACTTCACAATCAGATGTCCAAAAAAATAGAGTTTAATGTCCATGTGCTGTATAACAAATTAAATATATTAGTGTTTACAAAAACAATATGTGCAGGACTACTGTATGCATGTCCTAATGTACCCTCTACTGACAGGTGATGAGAACAAGTTCTACTGACAAACACAGCTTTATCCCACAGTCCAAAATGCATAAGTCTATTATACAAAGCAGGTACAAAGATTAAAGAAAGGCTGATCATGTCTGTAAATGGTTAGAGAGAGTAACAAGTAAGGAACAAAGATAGGCGTCTAGATATGTTTTGTTATACAGGTCATTGGTAACTGTGTAATCAGTGAGGTCCAATCAGATATCAGCTTTTATCATTGCCAAACGGAGCACTTTTCTGTTTTACCGACAACAAACAGTGCTCTCAAAGAGCTTGCTACTGCCAAGCCTCATACGGCCTCACACAAATCTCGTTTTCCAGTCCGTTCCAGAAACACACGTCCACAATGTACGAAACAGCGCTCAGTTAACCGAGCGCCGTAATGTGGAATGTAAACTAAGGCAGAAAGTTTAAAATACAGATAAATGTTCACACAATCATTCGATATTTAATAATTCACCATCCTAACGCTCATCTTCATCACTCATAATGTCTTGTAATCTCGGCGAACAGATTACTGCCACACTCGTCACTCGCTTACCACACTTTCAAAAATATATTTAAAATGGCACTTAAATTAAGAGAAATTTTGCATACTTAAGATCTCTTGAGTCTTTGAAAGCAATTCTTAAAAAAATAAAAGCACGGACGACACCACATATTCCCTCGAAATACTGAAGTGTTTGATCAGGAATTTAAAATCGGTCTCTTGTACCGACAGAGAGAGGTATTTGTCATTGACACAAATACAGATTAGATAACAGCTTGACCGGTACATTACAAACACAGAACTGTGGAAAACCTGATTATCTTGTGCCTACTTCACCTTACGTGGTACTACAGAAACTACAGAAAGAGTGTAACTCAAGGCCAAACCAATGATAGGCAGATCTTACGGTACAAGTCTTACAAAAAACACACATCACCATTGAAAAACAGGAGAAATGTTGAGCAGGATGCACATTCTAAAAACGGCTTTAGAATAAAACACTACTGCATGTCAGTTTCACATACATTTGCAAGTTAGTCGAATCTAAGACTATGTTTACATTAATAAACAGAGCAGAAATACTGTACAGAGAATGTTCTTAAGACTGGACAACTAGACACTTTCACTGAGTTAAATGACAACAGCTACCCGGTATTGCTCTACGACTATATATCTAAACTTACAATACACAGATTATGTGATTACATTAAAGACTGGAGTGATGCGGTAATGACACCCCTTTTAAAACCCAGTCGTTTGCTAATGTGTTCTTGAACTATATACAGTACTGTTTTTTCAACGGTCAGGAAGGGAATTTCAAAGACATGCTTTTCTGTATTAGCATTTTGTTGGTATGACTCCTAAGAATGAAATATATTATCTGTGCTTAGTATTAACAATCAGAACAAATCAAGCGTTACTATTCATTCAAGAAAAAACAAAAAGTCTGGTTCAAAGCTTTCAGTGTTATAAAAGCAACGTGTGAGTACCACAGTTTCCCTCCGCTAGTAAATTCAACCATAGCACCATAGTACAGACTTTTCAATTCAGATTCATTATCAGAAACTCCTTTAAAGACCCTGTGAAATCAAATATTACGTCTTTCCATTTCTGGGAAAACCGACCAAAATTATTGATGACTCATCTTGCACTGCACAGATGTTCAGCCAATCAAATGCTCTCATACCACTTGTAACTGTAGCAAGTAGCAAACCATGACTGTGATGTAATGAAAGCCTACTGGCTATTCTGTGATGTAACTAAAGCCTATTGGCTGAAAAAAAAGCACACCCCCTCCTCACAGAAAAGAAAATTGTGCTCGTCAAGTGGTTTCACGAGAGCTTAAGAGAAATTCAATTCAAGAGACTCACTTATATAGGTGACAACTAACAGCTGCGTACTGAAAAGTTTAAGACAACAACACTGCGTCCCTCCCTGTTCCATTTTTTTACATGCATTCATATATACAAACAACACATACTGTATTTAAATAACATTGTTTTCAAACAGACATTTTCTATGTACAAATAGGACTTTATGGTCCACGGCGATAAGAGAGCTAGGAGAAAACAAGTATGGAGAGCTAGTAAACAACAGAGAGAATGTAAGGAGTCAGTGACAGCACAGACAGTGTGGATCTACTCAGGAGAATGTAAATAAGGGCTCTAGGTGCTTTGGCAAAAACAAAAAAGGTGAGAAACTAAAATAAACTCTATTTTTGAGGCAACAGTGGTTGTTAAGGCTCTACTGTAGTTGTGCTTAGTTAGTATTCACTGACAGACGATGTATATCGTTACAGGTTTAAAAGGAAAGAATTCAGGGCTGCTATCTGGAGTCCTCCGGTTCTGTTTTGATGGTCTTCTTCTCGGAGAGATTAAGAGCTCTTGAAGAGGCATCTCCTCCGTTTTCTGGAGAAGATAAGGAGCAGAGTTCTGGATTACAGAAAGCCTTTGTGTTGTCAAGGACAAATATATGAGCAGATGTTTATCTTAGTCAGATATCGATTATTAAGTGTAACATCAGTACATTCTGACCTTTGAGAGAGAGAGAGAGAGAGAGAGGGAGAGAGAGAGAGAGGGAGAGAGAGTGAGAGGGAGAGGGAGAGAGAGAGAGGGAGAGAGAGAGAGAGAGAGGGAGAGAGAGAGAGGGAATATGCATATTCCTTTCAGTACACACCTGTGGCCCCTGATGTCTTGCTCTCTGTATTTGCTTGGTGATGCCTCTTCAGCTCATTGGCCAGCTGCTTTCCAAGAGGCGTGTCTCCTTCAGATACACTTGTCCTCTGATTGGTCACTCTTAGATTCAGTGGCTTCTCTCCTACAGAGACACACACACACACACACACAGGCATAAGTCAGAGTGCATGGCACGCAATAACCAAACCTGTCATTCCCAGGTAACAAGGAACATTCTTAGAACATTGGCTACTGTTACCAGAACTTACATTATATATCATATGCATCAAAAATGTTATTCTAAAGTTGTTAGTGTAATGTTTTAAAAACATTACAGAATTAAAAATAATATAATAATAATAACAAAGCAATAACGTTAACACAAGTCTACCAAACTGGACGATTTGAACATTCCTACTTTCAAAATCACCTTCACTAGCGTTTTTGTTACTTAATGAAAACCTTATGGAAATGTACATACAACCTAAAACTGTAAGCTGGGTTACTGAGCCCTGTGTTACAGGCTAATGCTACGAGACAAGCATCCCGCCTACCAGAAACACTCAGCACAAAGCTCTCACGCTCGCATGCAACTGATCTTTATTTGATGCGAGCGCACCTTTTCCTCCCCCCACACGCCACTGCAGCCTGAGGACAAAGGATGCATGCGCTGCTAACTGACTGCATGCAGTGTAAACACCTTTCCATCTGCTGTCTGCTTCCCTCACACGTCACATTAACCTTTTTCCTCTCTCTGCCTGAATGATCTCATGTGTGTCTGTTCACAGTATCAGCAGAGCACAGCACCATGAGTCATGCCTTCAGTTTGTACCAGCGCTGGAGATTTAACACGAGGAATTCTTTGTAAAAAACAAACATAATCATTAATCATGACCTCTGATCCAGAAGGAGTTTCCCTGCTGTCAGCGCAATTCAAGTTGGAATTAAAAAACCCTGCGTGATTTTGTGGGTATATTCTTGGACAGATTAACAAACAGATGGATTTGTGTGGACTGTAGATTAGTGGTAAGATGATGTTCATGATATGGGCATAAAATAAACTACATGTTGGTTTCTAAAAGAAACTTTTTGTAATGTCTACTCAATAAAATAAATCTGACACAAAATACACATTTACATACATGTTATCTCAGTGTAAATTTAAAAAAACAAATGCAATACTCTTTTTTTAAGATATGTCAGTAATATATTGTACTTTAAAACTGTGATTTTTAATTAGCAACAGCTTTGACTTTTTGAGGGGGGATAAAACCCTAACAGACAAACAGTCAGAGAGGAACAGATTTAGTTCTTAGCTAATTCTCACTTTCTTCCTTACGCTACATCTCTCTTTCACTCTCTCGCTCTCTCTTCAGATCTCATACACCCACTCTGGAGTTGAGAACACATGAGACATCAGGAGCTGAGAGAGATCATG
>JAZGTI010003533.1:14318-24923 GCA_036877585.1 Botia kubotai | reverse complement strand
TGTGTCTCCACTGCTCGCTGGTCACGAGTCACATCGAGGCCTGTCACCTCTCTCCAGTGTTGCACTTGCAGTTGCAACCACTGATCAAAGTTCTCATCAACTCCGCAGTTTTGTTATATATTCCCCAGGACTCATTCTGGTTGGAAATCTGGCTCTCAGGTCAGTCCATAGAGTACCCCTGTAATGGTCAAAACTCTGCCCATCGTAGTCACAGCCCCTGAGAGCCATTTTCATCCCACAATCACTCAGCACCACCTCCATCTCTGCTTTGCTCAATGCTTTGGTCAGTAGGACTTTAACGTCACCCACTGCTATCATATTTCCTACTGTTTCTTCTTCGAATCTAGCAATCCATCTATTTCCTCCTTCCTCCTTAAATTTGGTAGTTTCGTTATTAATCCTTTAACATCTCTAAATCCCCAAGGGACATATTTTATTTTTCTCCCTTCTACTAGCAGCAGCATTTCATAAGCAGTGCCCTGTCTGGTCCTTCCAGAGGAATACTGTCCTCCTGACAGCCTATTTGCTATACGCATATTTGTATCCTCCTTCATATCTTTGTAACCGTCAGGCCCTACTCCTTGTGACATATCTAAATCTCTATTGACTATTGATTTAGATATGTCAAATTCCTTGTCTATTGACTGCCTATTATAATTACTCTGACCCCACTGGTCAGGAAGCATGGACTGAGAGGGTTGAGGCAAAGCAGATATATTATCCTGATTATGTGATATGCCAGCTGTCTGAGAGTTGTGGATTATTGATGCTAAGTCCTTGGCCAGTTGTTGCACATGGCCAGGTGTGAGGGGTGCTGGTGTGGATGAGCTAGCTGGTTGCTGTCTTACTGAGGCATGCAAGATTGAAGCCTCATGGGGTTCAAGATTGCCTTTGAGCTTTAATTCTCCTGTAACCTGAAATGTTCATTCTGTGTTAGTATTAACTCTCTCTACTATCTCTCTTAGTTCAGAAATAGGATAAATGCCAGCTGGTTTTGGTACACTACAGGGAGGAGGGGGAGCAGTAGCTTTCTCAGCTTCACATGAGTGAGTGTTGGGAGGAGGTGAGTCATTTGGTGTGTGAGAGAGAGTGTTGGGAGGGGGTGAGGAGGAGCTAGAGTTGTGCATTTCGGCTTACGCTCTGCCTCTCCTTCTCTTCCTCTCTAGCCTTCCAGAGTGCGGAAGTCTCCTTCATCAGTTTACCTACAAAAGTTCCCCACTCAACACAGAACTTTGGCCAGTTTTCCATCATATCTAACCTCTGCATTTTAACAGCCAGCTTCTTTTTATTTTTATCTTTATCAACTTTTTCAGACAACCAAGCATGCACTGCAGTAATAACACTATGTTCCCAAGTCCCTTTCTCTGGCCAACACAAATTTATTGCCTTGTCTTTTTCTAATTTTCTATTTATCTTTTTACACCTGTAGAGCCCTACCAAAAATAGGGTCTAGTAACATAAGTATTTCGTTTTTTTGTTAATTGAATTTTATTATTGTTTGACCTAAAATTCATATTTGGTGTTTTACATAAAAAGGTTTAAAATTGATGTGAACCTTGAAATCTGAGTTGTATTTTATTAAAGAAGAAATGTTATTAAACAACCAATGAGGTGCCATGATAATGACCCCGAGGGTTGAAGGGGTGGGGCTAGGAAGAGAGAAGATGGGGTGATGCAACCAGGGAAGAAAGCTGATATCCGTGTTTTTTCATATAAAAGTTTAAAATACCCGTAATTTTTTGTTTTGAAAGTTAAGGACTAAAAGCTTGTTTACTCCTACATTTACGGATTGACGAACATTTTAGTAGCGGTAAAGAGTTCAGTGAGATCGAGTGAGTGACTCTGACGGAACGCACAAAGACGAGGCGAATGACACCGATATAAAGTTGGTTCGACGTTTGACGTTGGATGTTAGACAGATATTCAGCCGCGAAAACGTCAATAGATCCTTAGTGGATGAGTGTAACTGTATGAAAACGATCTTATCTGTAAAATATTGAAACGTAGAACTCGACACAGATGGCAGTGTAATTTTTTTAATCTGTCTCAATGCGTTGCAGCTCGTATAAGCTGTAGCAGTGACACACTGGCCATTACACCGGTTAGGGACCGTCTGCAAAGTATGTGGACGTTGAACAACAGTCAATATTTGCGCATCGGATTTGTTCAGTTTTTAAGGACAAGTTCTGCATCGAGACCTTTGAAACGTACAAACACAACGTGTCGAGTAATTCAAATTGTTGAAAAAAATTACCAGTAGATACTCAAAATACAGACGCAGAAAGCCATGGGCTTGCGTTTGCTGCCTCGTTAGAGCGCCCGCCTCCCATACCGAATAAATCCTCTGTTCGAGTCCGCTCACAGTTCGAAAACTATCAACTACATAAGCAGTGTTGTATATCCTGAATTAGAAGCATATAGTAATTTACGTTTTTTTTCCAATCGCTTACATCCCTTTGTACAATTAGTACATTTTAAAACTAAATGCAGTTAGTCACATTTTCAAAACTAAATACAATTAGCACAGCCATAACCATACTATTAACACAATTCATGTTGTTTTCACACAATATTTAGTCAATTAACAATTCTAAAATGCCTAAATTTTATTTTCATTAACGCTTACCCTAAACCAAAATCATGGATCTGTTTAAGTCATATTTGCAAATGCTTAAACACAGCATGTCAGAAATGAAGACCTAATGTTTCAAACCTTAAATATAGTATAAAGCTTCTACTTTAAAAACATCAGCTCAAAAGTATTCCAAAAATCTTTCAATATAAAATATTGCAACCACTGATAAGCATTTTTAAGTAACAGATTACTGAAATATGTAGAAACAGCTGAGTCTCAGTTGGAGCAAAAGTCAGGTGTTAAAGCTCTTTCCATTACATCAACATAGAGAAAACCTATTTGAGTTAAGACTGACCGTGATCTGTTGGAAAAATTTGTCAGACAGAATTATGAAAGCCAGACGACCATTACCCCAAAATATCAGAGAGAGAGAAATAATGTCTGGCAGAGGGAGTGCAATAGTTATATGAGGTAGAGGAGTAGTTGGATCAGAAAAAGGGAGAAGAAGAGGTAGGGGTGTGTGTTTGACTGTGCAGTTTTATGTTTGTTTGTTTTTTCCACTTACATATGTGGAACCTATAAAAGCTTATTTCTGCCATGGAATATAAAGGGTAAAGGTTAATTGTGACTTTTTAGCTCACAATTCTGATAACGTCTGAATTGCAAGATGTGAACTGGCAATTTCAATAACAGAAGTCCAAATTGTAATATAAGAAGGTCAACGTTACCTTATTGACTTTTTTATTCTGTGACAGAAACATGCTTTTGCATAGTAACCAAAGGATATCTATGTTGGTATTTTTGTTGATCACTGGCATCCGCTACCAACCCCCACCCACTGGAAAGCAATTTCAGTCAAGGTTTCAATTCAATTTCTGCATAGGGGACCCTATTTTTTCTATTGTACATTCTATAAAGAAATTAATCATTCAATTTTAGATAGTATGTTGCCAAAAAAAACACATTCAACACTTAAAATGTAAAATGGGTTTCAGTTAAAGGTACACTGAAAGATAAATTACAAAAATCAATGGATTTTTATATTATATGCAGGTATAACTAAAACATGACAAGTAATGCAGTTTTTGTAAAGCCATCAACTGTTAGTATTGTGACACTTTGTATTTTTGTCATAGTATTTAAAGGGGATGGTATCTTTAGCTCCGCTTTGCGGCAATCATATCCTTTTTACATATTAATAATCAACAACATTTATCTTCCAATAAGGTATTGATTAAAAAATGATTTAGACCCAATCATTATTCACCCTGGTGTGATTCTATTATACTTTAGAAATTTAAATGTATTAAGAGTGTTACTAGAATTACTAGAAAAGTTATTTTAGTTCCAGTTATTCTTAGGAGCATATTCTTTCATATCTTTCTAAGATGGCATGTCAGTAAGAAATAGTACAAGACAGGTGTCCCTGCTGGTATGAAACATGTTGGGGCCATAGTGAATTAAATTGGAATAAAAGCATATATTGTAGTCAACGTTTTTATTAACCCTTTGGCACAGTAATAAAACTTATGAAAGAGGGTCTTATCATCATGTTTTGAGAACATTCTCCTAGACAACTAGACACCTCGGCCTTGAGGAGCTGAGGTGTGTTGCAGGATGGATCAGGAGAAGCATGAAGAATCACATAAAGGCGATGACCTACGACTTGTTCAACTGTTTCTGGACTTGCTGCTGTCATATGTAACAATCTATGGAACATGGAAAATGTTTTATCTCCTAAGAGTGCTGATACATAAATGTTTTGGGTTCTTAAGAGATACAGTGCTACAGATTATCTATATCCTGATAAATCAGAATTAAATATTTGCGTAAGATATGACATAGATTAGTTGACTCTGATAGCATAAATACTACTGATTTTAATGTAACAGCAGGTTGGCCTTTAAACTCCTTGTGAGTAGTGAAGCTGACTTCTGCTGACAAAACTACAATTGATTTTGCTTTAAATTTTCTTCTAAATTGGCATCATATCTGCTTGTTTGTCTTCATTCATCATTAAAATATGTTTTTTTTATCGTATGGTACCGAATAATTAATAAATAAAAAGTAAACTGCTGTAAATGGATATTTCAAGGAGAGTACAAATATATTAACAGGGAAATGCTAGTGTGCTTTAGGGGATCAGGGATGTTCATGGTTAATAAAACAATAAGACCCAAGAAAAAATGGTTTAATGGTAGTTTAGTAAATAATAAAACAAATAATAAATCAAGCAATGTATTTGTAACACAGAGTCAGAGACGTTCGGATCCATTCGCCAGGCTTTATTGAGGGTAGTGAACAAGCAGGAGTAAACACCGGTAAACAGGAACAACGTAGGTAATCCAATACACAGTTCGATACTCAGGCAATGGTCACAATGGCAGGCAGCAAGAATCAGAAACGAGTTAAACAGTCCAGGGTCATACACGGGAAATCCAACACAAGGGAAAACGCTCAGAATTACGACCATAGGGAACGATAAGACTTCGCGATGACAAAGAGAAAGTCAGCGCCTTAAATAGGCGAATACTAATGACGGAATGATGAACAGCTGAGGCGGAACTAACCGGGGTACGTGGGTGAAATGAGTCCGGGTGGAACTAATACTCGGGCGATGGTTCCCGCTGTGTCCGTTCGGAGAGAGCCACAGAGGCGCTGCTTGTGACAGTTACATTGCTTCAAAGCAGCTGTACATATAAAAAAAAACAATAAAACAGAACAAAAGTCAGACATGTTCATGGTATTATTGCAAATAATATGTGTAAGATGTATAAGACTGATACATAAATATATATAATAAAAATATCAGAAGTTTACAATTTACAAAACCCTAAGCTAAGTTAGACGTCAAAAGTCTCCCAGCAAGCAAGCCAACAGGGCGACAGTGGCAAGGAACCAAACCTCCAATAAGGTATAGATGGAGAAGCAGACCTTGGGAGAAACCAGGCTTAACCGGGAGGGCCAGTTCTCCTCTGGCACATTAAAGCTGCAATTTGTAATTTTCTTGGATATGAACAGTTGATTATAATGATTTATAGTTATTTGTTGATGAGAAACTGATTGTTCTAATTATATTTGATATGTTGGGCACTGATAAATTGTACCAACAGAAATGGCGAAGCATAAAGTTACTAATTGCAGCCATAACATCAAACTGCTGTGACTAAGCAGGGAACAAAATATTAAAACTAACTAGGTTAAAAATAGGCATGTATATAACGGTAGGTTTAATAAGGAAGTCTATCAAATCCTCATGGACTGTCTCAGGGGTCGTTCCAATTCAGTCCCCCACCATCTGGTCTCAGAGTTTGGATCCAGCTGACTACAGGACCTTGGGGAAATGAAAGACAGAGATTTATTGTGGAGCCAGTACATCTGTTCCTGCGAGAAGTATCCCCGGTTCCAGTTTATCTAATTAATGCAGGCTAATAATCCTTGGCTAGATTAAAGAGGTGGGTCTTTAATTTACATTTAAACTGACATAATGTATCTGCCTCCCAGGCAACACTGGGAAGACTATTCCAAAGTTTGGGCACCAAATATGAAAAGAATCTACCACCAGCACTTGTTTTTAAAATTCTGGGTACTATCAGTTGACCAGAATTTTCAGATTGCAGTGAACGCGAAGGACTATAATAGGAAAGTGAAAAGTGAAAGTGACCTATTTGTCAGATATGGTAACGCATACCCGAAATGTGACCTCTGCATTTAACCCATCACTGGTGAGGAATGAACACACACTGCAAGTCGTGAACACGCACACACCTGGAGCAGTGGGCAGCACATTACTGCGCCCGGGTAGCAATTGGGGGTTAGGTGCCTTGCTCAAGGGCACTTCAGTTGCAACCCCCCAGTGCTGGAATCGAACCATCACCCTAGGAGAGGAGCTTGCTTAGGTATTAAGGAGCTAAACCATTCAGGGCCTTGTAGGTAATCAGCTAAATTTAAAGTCTATACGATGCTTGATAGGCAGCTTGTGTAGTGTTAAAAAACTGGGCTTATATTGTCATACTTGTTTGTTGTTTTGAGAATTCTGGCTGATGCATTCTGAACCATCTGGGGTCCGTTCTTTGTACGTCGCTAACTCAGTTAGTTGGATTTGATTGTTGCTGATTTGGCATGATCTTGGATTATTTGGTTCTTCGACACTCATCCTCAAGTTGTCATAGCAACGGTTCGGTAATCTTAAACCTGCTCGGAAGCAGGCTTATTTAATGTAAACAGGATTAGATTGCGGCTTTATAAGCGGAAGTGATACGGTAAGTCTGTTGCCATGTCTTGCCTGTTTATACAAGAACAACCTGTTGCAGGAGGGGTGAGGATAATTCGCAGAGCTTTTAGAATTAATCGTGTTTTGTGAGACAGACAGGATCTATTAGCACAGCGCGATTAAAAGATTGCACACACTAAGATTGCAGACTAATTAAAAAACTGCACACACATTAATATAAAGGCCCCACCAGGCCCCAATGAAGGGGATTTTGTAAACCAAAAGGGGGTTCACAGTAAAAATGTGCAAGTGAGTTACTATTACAATTTTTAATATTTTGAATTGGTAATCTATACAAGAATGTATTCCATAAGTATGCAGTTGATTGACTAATATGTCTTAGATGGTGTGTGACTATGTGCCATCACAAATGTGGAAGCCAAATGGCCAGGGATCTGTGCATGACTCAAGAATTTTCAGAGTCACATTTATGCACATTATTTGAATGTGGTAAGGAAAATATTAATCAAGCTTACCATTTTACACACACTTATTCTGGGCCTAACACAACTGCATTTTACCATTGTACAGGTAACTACGATGGGATTCTGCTTGGAGACAGGGGCTATGCCTGTAGGCTGTATTTTATGACCCCATTCCCTGACCCAAACCCTGGGCCACAAACCTGTTATGACCTTTGGGCAACTAAAGGGAAGATTTCAATGTCTGTAAAGTCTGAGGGTTGAACCTGACAGCGCATGCAACATCATATCATTGCATGTGCTGTATTACACAACATTGCCACCATTAGAAAGGAGAGGACCCCTGTGGTGGAGGTGCAGTCTGATGATGACCTCCAGCCAGTGCACTTGGACCAACCTAGTGGCAGAGCTGCACGGTATAGGATTGTGAAACAATTTTTTAATGGAAAACAACTACAGACAAGGCAAATTTGATTTCTGTGACTTATTTTTTCTTTGAATAAAGAAAAGGTCTTCTTTTGCCTGCAAAGACAGATGTTGTTATGCAAGGTCAACAGTAGTGCTCTGTGAAACGGCGTTTTAGTATTTACTCTGAAGTTCCTTTTGCAGCACCTCTACTTCTAGTGTCGCTTTCTTCTTCATTAGCTGTTGATCTCCATTTCCCCCCTCAGTTTTTGTCTTTTAAATTCCAAATATTCAATCTTATGCTGCAGATTGCGTTTATGGGGGAACGGATGTCACCTTGTGCCATTTGCAAAGAAAATAAAACTCAAAACATGGCTCATACAATTTTTTTTTTGTATGCAACAGTCCACCCCTGTATCACTTCTCTGCGCGGACTCCATCTCTACAGATGTGAACTCCTGCCACTCATATTGCAATCAAAAATAGAAAATACATTAGTTGATACAAATTTATACTTTGTATTATATAGTGTTTTTTAGTTTGCTCCAAATGACACTCATCCGAGAGGGTTTCTTCACTATCCTGTGCAAAAACAATAAATGGTATGACAAAGTGATACACCGTCTGTCAGGTTTCGTGAGCAGGAAGAACCCAAATGCAGGCAGCGGTACAGAAAACAACTTTATTTAACAAAGGACAAAAGAAGAAAAACACTATAACTAAAACACTCCACCGGGGCGCGCCAAGGGCAGGTAAGTAAAGCAAAAAGGAATTCTAACTAAACAATCTAAGAAAACATAAAACTAAACTAGAATAATAAATCAACAGAAAACGTTAACACAAATCAGGGAAAACAAGCTGGGCTAAAAACTAAACTATAAAGAAACAATTAACATATAACACAGACTAGACTATAAATCGAACAAAAACCTATACCAAAAAAAACACTAAACACAGAACAAGGCAAGACTAGACAAGTTCCAAAGAACAACAACAGATAGGACGCGACGGGCTGTGACAACATCAAACAATGAAACAAGCAACGGAGCAAAGCTCTCGTAAGTAGCGAGCAAACTTGATCAAAGTAGATCCCAGACGTAACAACGTCCAAAAGACAGCAAACACGAGGGCATTAAATACACAGGGGAAAATGAAAGCAACAGGTGTGCGACATTAACCGAAACGAGGGAACAAGGAGGCGGGGTAATGACGCAAGACCGGAGAGCACATGGTCAATGAATATGCAATTAGCCATGTGCTTCCACACGTAACGCACACCCAGAGCGCGAGTTTAAACTCTGACTCAAATCGGTACTTAAACAATGCGGAAGTCAGAGTCTAAGCCCCGCGCTCTGACACCGTCCTAGACAAAAGCCAGGATCCTGACACCGTCTTCACTATTGATGTAAAAAAACAAATGGGAAAAGGTAAGTGTTGGTGTGTTATGTGAAACTGCACAAAAGGGGAATTTTTTTTTTATTACAATAAGGTACACAGTAAAAGAAACATAGCAACATTTTTAGCAGCTGATATTAACAGCTGAAATGACTGTAGCTGACATTTTGATTACACTAATTGCAAGGTTGCAACCAATTATTTTACAGTACACAAAGAGAATTAAAAGCCTCTTTACCAGTAATAAAGGTGATGCTGCTACTGGTCCCCGGCTTTGGGTCACAGGAAGAGCTACCCCCAGGGATGCCCTGAACATTGGGTCGGTTCACATTTAACCCACGGGCCAGCTCTGCTGGGGTTTGACGTGGTGGTGCAGGACCACCGCCTGTTTTTTTTTGCTCTGCCTTTTTCCTAGTTCCTGATATAAACAAACAAGCAGATCATGTCAGTCTTTAAAACAAAAAGACTAAGAACAGTATATATAGTTAATATTACCATTTTTGTAGAATATTCTTGTATTTCACCTTTACTTGTTCCCAGGTTCTAGTGGGTCATATGGAAGCCTGTTCCCGCCACTGTTGAGGTAAAAAAAAAATCATAGAAACTGAGAAACTTTATCATAATAATGACCTAGTATCTTGTAATAATGAGATTATTAATAATTCCTAAACAATAATATATAATATAAACAATATAATTTCGGAACATCTCTCCCTTAATTCACGCGTGCGCATACGCAGTATGCGGGCAGCAAGCGAGGCATTCATATGAAAACCGGATCAACTGTTTTAAAAGTAAGTATGCCTTTAGAAGAACAGCTGAACACCGTTTAAAGTTATCATGCGTGAATTAAGGGAGAAATATCTATAAAGTTTCTCGTTATTATGAGAAAGTTTCTCATTATTTTGAGATACTAAGTCATTATTATGAGAACGTTTCTCATTATTATGAGATGTTAAGTCATAATTGAGAAAGTTTCTCATTATTACTAATTTATTTTTTCAGAATGTTATTACTTTTTAACTCATTATAACGAGAAACTTTCTCAATATAATGAGATACTAAGTTATAATTATGAGAAAGTTTCTCATTATTATGACTTACCAATTTTTTTCCGCAACAGTGGCGGGAACGGGCTTCCATAGGGTCCCATGGTGGCTTTAATATAAAAAGATTAAAGTAATTATGAAAATTTAAAAAAGGAAAATGACATAATATTAGGGTTGTCATGATACCTGTAACAATGAGTCAGAAGCGTTCGGATCCATGTGCAGCTGTTTTAATAGAGAAGTAAATGTAAACTCACAAACGTTAAACAGGCAATGGTCAAGGGCAGGCAGCATATAATCAGAAACGGTAAACAGGCGATAGATCAGGGCAGGCAGCATATAATCAGAAACGGTAAACAGGCGATAGATCAGGGCAGGCAGAGAACATTCCCAAAAACGGTAAACAGGCAAAATCCAAAGGCAGGCGGCAGTAAACATAAATCCAGAAACAGGCAAGGGTCAAAACACAGCAAGGCAATAAATCAC
>JAZGTI010003533.1:0-14268 GCA_036877585.1 Botia kubotai | reverse complement strand
AAAACGGAAAACAGGCAAAATCCAAAGGCAGGCGGCAGTAAACATAAATCCAGAAACAGGCACGGGTCAAAACACAGCAAGGCAATAAATCACAATATTGAAAACGCTCGGAATTGTTGCAATGGCAAACAAGACTTTGCAATGAGTTCATGAAACTGTCCAGTTTAAATACACAATGGTAATGATGAACAGGTGTTGCTTCCGGGTGAAATCACTGGTGAAATGGTTTATGGGAAATGTAGTTTAGTCCGGGTGATTAGTATTCAGGAGATGGCTCATGCAGCGCACGCGCTGGAGAGGAGGCTGGAGCCTTCACCGTAACAGGTATCATGAAATCTGATAATTACCAAAGAATTTTGGGGTGCAACATAGTGGCCAGTGTCAGAAAGCTGCTTCTCCACCAGAGGTCATGGGTCTTCCAGCAGGACAATGACACGAAACACACTTCAAAAAGCACTCAGAAATGGTTACAAACAAAGAGAGTTAGAGAGTTCTGAGAGTTCTGAAATGGCCAGCAATGAGTCCAGATCTGAATCCCATAGAACATCTGTGGAGAGATTTCAAAACAACAGTTGGAAGAAGGCATACTTCAAATCTGAATGACCTGAAGCAGTTTGCAAAAGAAGAGTGGCCCAAAATTCCAGTAGAGAGGTGTAAGAAACTCATTCATGGTTAAAGGAAGTGGTTGATTTCTGAATTGATTTTTTATTTTTTTTATTTTGATGCACTAACTATACCTTTGCAACTACATGTCAATTAACTCTTATTAGAGTATTAATAGACGTTGGATAAGTTGACGTAGTTACTTAAAACTAGTAGAACATCTGTTGGAGGACCATCAAAATAGTGACTAATAGTTGACAAGTAGTTGCAAAGTTACTTATAGTTAGTAGAATGTCTGAAGTAAACTGTCATAATAAATGAACAATCAACTACAGTTCTATCATATGATTTTGAGCACATCTCCATATTACAAGAAATTATGTTACTTTTTGAGTTGGGCAGCCAAAGCCACCATCCACTTACATTAAAGAGGTGGAGAAAGGACATTTTGCTAGCTAAGCCTGAGTTTCACAGAAAAGAAATAAGCATTTTAAACTAATGAGGGTGAGTAGATGATAGAATGTTTATTCTTTTTAAGTTACTATTCCTTTAACATCACAACAAACTGGAGAAACAAGAGGGATACTATTGAGAGGAAAAACAACAATGAGGAAGAGACAGAAGGAGAAATGTTTTTTACATTCACAGCACAATGTTCATCTGTCAGTCAGATACCTCAGTGACTAATAACAGACCACAGCAGATGAACCAATTGTTTCTTCACCTCTCATGACCTTTCCAATCACAATCACTGTGACATTACTGTATTCATGAATGCATCACATTATGCAGAATTGCGGAAATATGGAGAACTGAATGCATCAGTAAGCGATATCGTTGTTCCTAGTACGAGAACAAGGCACACAGTGCACAAAACAGAATAGGACATTTTGTAAAACAGTAGCTCGATTCTAAAACCACTGGAGCATTTCTGTGGGCAGAATCAGGGAGAAAATAACTAGACATTCAAATTGGGTTTTGTGTCCAAGTCAACGCACACACAAACACACACAGGCACAGTGTAATAGATTGGGAAGCAATATCTGTCAACACGGCATCTTGAAACCAAATGAGTTTAGAATATTATAATTTAAACAATGAAACAAAAGCTTGGTTCAGAAATGACCCCTCTAACATCTTTTGGAAAATTATTATTCTATTATATTAGAAATACAACAAAAATATTAATAGTAATGTTATAAAACAGTATTAAGTAAACCTAAAATACTTAAAGGTTGTTATTTATAAACAAATGGAAAAATTGTTTTATGAAAATCTCAAGGCTAAAAGCTGATAAGTGGGTGCGATCTCATTTCTATTTAGTATTAAAAAGCACAGATCTCAATAACTACCTAGAAAAACAAAACAAAAAGTAAATTGAAACAAAAGCCAAATAAAATGAAATAAAAAGTCAAATTATTAGAAAGCAAAACAACAAAGAATTAATCATTAGAAAACAACAATAGAAATATTGTTCAAATATTTAATTTAACACAATGTACCCTGGTCAAATAACTTTCTTTTACTTTAGAAACTGTAATGAAATAGCAGATGCACACAGTGTGTTCAGTCTGGCCTGGATATCACGGCTGTTGTACCAGATGCATTTTCGTCATTAGTTTGAGAGATACTTCAGCCGATCTTGTGTTATTGGTGGAAATTGAGTAATTGAAAGGCACACCACAACACTAAGTCTCTTCATTACTGCCTGGCTGAAGAACTTGCTAGCATCCTCAAATATGACTCAACCACCCCCCCCCACCCCCACCCCGACGTGCATATTTTTTAAAATAGACCAGCCAGAAGAAACAGATTCATAATAGGTGCTTACTGTGTGTGCATACCTCAGTGTAATCTTCATTTTTATCTGCATTAGCTGCTGTTATGATAGCATAAAGCTGATACAAGACTGCAGAGCAATTCCTAGGAAGAGGAGAATTAAGTAATCAGTGAGTCTCAGGACTAGATCTAGATCTGCAAGTATCTAGTAAACACAGTTTGCTAGTACTTCAGAGAGGTGTGTTGAAGACCAGTCCCAGCTTACCTCAGCATACACATTGTTTACCAATGGAGAGAGTCTGCCTTGATGTGGCTGTTGTGTCAATGCTCAGAGCTAATTAGCAGTCCCAGAAAGAAACAGAAATCTCTGAAGAAGTATTTATGTCTTTCAAACATCACATACCGCCACTTAACAAACAAACACACACATTTAGTTTTAATGGTATGGACTTTGCATTAGTGCTAATGATAATTTCTTCTAACATTTATTCTAAACCGAATTTTAAAAAACACCTTTTTGCATTTTTTATTACAACATAGCTTTTTTAAGACATTTTACTTGTGGGGAATATAAAGCAAGGAATTTCCAGTTGCACTATCCTTTTGTGAAATTAGAAAACAAAGAAAACAAGAAAAATATGATTCACTGTTGACAAATGATATGTACGTATGATGCGGAATGCATGAAAGGAATGACACAATTTATAAAATATCATGATTTTTCAGAACAGGGTACATTGAGTACTGTGAGAGAGATGTCAGAAAAAAAAAGTAAAGTATGTTGTGCACATGATTGTGATAAATGTTTGTCAACCTTGGTTTGTTGGTTGCAAAAGGCAATCTTGTGGTTGAGCTGAAAGCCCTGAAAGTGGATCACAATTTCGACTGCTCTCCTCCAAGACCACAACCACCAGACGAGCAGCCACAAGCATCAGGACCAGCACCCACCGCCCCTCCACTGACTGCAACAAAACCCAACCCGAGTGAGGGCTCTTTTTCTTCCAGCACTCAATTGACTGTACTTGTTACTTATTATGCTCAGCCTGCACCCTCGCACTAAAACCAAAGCTGAGAATGCTTCCTGTGACGATGATGAGGTTTCTGACCTGAAGCCACCAATGGTGCAAGTTGCAGGCCCTGAAGGACCACAAATGGTTTTCAGACTGGACTGTGAGTGACATGAAAGCAGCCATGGAACATTTGCCTAAACCTATGGATTCTGGGGAAAATTTGCTGCTGACCTGGCTGTGTTCTGCCAGGAGTTCAGTCCAACCATGCAAGAATTTCGATGCCTGTTGGTCATGAAGATGGGCCAACCAACTGGCATACGGTCAGCATCTACAGTGGAAGCAGGATGCATAGGATGGTGGACACGGTTTGTGTGCACGCCGTTCATGCACAAGATCAGATGGAAAACACGCATGAAAAGAAGAGAGCAAAACAGGAAGTTTAGCTTCAGTTAGTTCTGGAAGGTAGATCTGAATGTTGGAACTGTGGCAAAACAGATCATGCCTCTAGAGACTGCAAAGCTTGCAGGATTTGCAAACATACAGGACATTGGGCTGCTGAGTGCAAGCAGAAACCCAGCGCTACAGCAGACTGAGAAAAACAGGAAGGGGGAGAGCAGAGGGAGGGAGATCCAGGCACGCAGCCAACAGCTATCTGTAAGGAAAGTGGTAACTCACTAACTACACACACAGGCACATACACTAATAATGCTTTCTGCAATGAAGAACTTGCTTGCTCTCTTCCTACCTTTGAATTAAATTTTGTATTGTATAACAGTAAATGGTTTTTGAAAATGCCTAGACTTTCTCTTTTAGTGGATGGATGTGAAGTTTCATTCATGGTGGGTAGTAGGACTAGCTAACTGTGTGATTTGCAATGCCAACCACCACTATCAGATAAATTTACTGTCTGTGTTTCAGCATCAGGACATCATATTACTGAGCCCCCCACAGTGTGAGATGGAGGGAGGCATAACAACAACTTACTTGTTTGTGATGTTCCCCTCCTCTCCCACTCTCCTGCTGGGCAGAGATATGATTTGTAAATTGGGCATATGTCTGCTTGCTGGAATTGATGGGCTAAAGATTGTGGAACCAATTGTGTTGCTTTTCAATTGAACCTAAATATGCCTATGAATGGCTGATTGTGGTCCCAGACTAGGCTGCCCAAGTGAAGTTTAGCTGTCAGATGGCAGATGTAACCCCGAAGAAAAGCCAAAGGCCAAAAAACAGTGCAGAGATGGGGCATACCAAGAAAAATAAGGTCAGACAATGGCACCCTTTGTAAATGAAGCCATACAGCAAGTTGGTGGTTCTTGGGAATAGACATGAGGCATCATTGTTTGCATCACCCTTCATCTGGGGGGACAATGAAAAGAGAGAATGGAACAATTAAAAACAAACTGGCTATTGTGAAGACACAGGGCTCACATATATATATATAAAAGAATGAGATAAAGGTCAAAGGCATTCGAAATTCTATTTGCCAGACCCTCATTTACAGGAATGAGAACAACAGAATAACAACTGCCTTTAACCGATGTGTGTGCAAGCATAATATGTGGAATTACTGCAAAGAAATGTTATCTCTGTTGTCTGATGTTTGTGTGCAGGTTAGAGCGGCCCAGCCAAGGTCAGCAGACATTTTCCTGCATAGTCTAAAGCCTGGCAACTTTGTGGTGATAAGGGATCTGAGAAAAATTATTGGAGAGCAAAAAGGTGACGGGGCCACAGCAGTGAAGGTCGTTGAGAGGGCCACGTGGGTGCACGCCAGCCGTGGCAGAAAAGTTCCGCCCCCTGCAGAAGCAGAGAGGAACAAGAGTCAAATACATGCCAGCAGATGCCAAAAGAATTTGCTTCCAACTGCACACCAGTGTGGCCTGCCCTGCTTATTCAAACATTTCTTTCCACATTATGCTAAGTTGACACATGGGAAAGACAATGGTATTTGTGCGGCTTGATGCGATTGGAATGAACTGGTATGAACCACTGACCGTAAGTGTTAGAGCGGCACCACCCAAACCTGCGAAATCTATACTAAACAAAGCCACCAGGGAAGACAATACATGGCTGATAGATGAGGTGAAGAGGGAAATCCAACAGTAAAGTATGTTAACATGTAAGGACAACAAAGCGTGTACTAGCTGTATTGCAGAAAGAGGAGCTGAAAGTAAACTCAAGCTGTTGGCCGTGTTTGCAGCTGTCACACGCCTGGGAAACTTCCCTGCTGAGACTTGAAACTGTGAATGAGACTAAGTGTAAGATACCACAGCAGATAACCATAGTATTGAAAGCAGCTTTGGATCTGCTTGAGGGGAAAGACCCTTATCATGAGACTAATCAGAAAGTAATAGCAGAGATGTGACATACAAGAAACCTGACTTTGTGACACTACCTGTGAGAATTGTGCCAGAAATAGGAGATGTATGTGTATGTTCTACTGAGTTCACTAAATGTGTACTAGGATGGTCTGATGGCAAAGTGAGAATCGACATGTGAAGTGAAGAATGCAACTATTAATTGTTCTGCCAAAATAAATGTCACCACCCATAATTTCACATAATCATTCAACCAGCCGAATGATACCTTGCCAGCAGTGGTGTGGGTTTGTGGTGAGAAGGTATATCATCACATGCCTAATAAGATGTGGACGGGCTGCTGTTATCCAGCGTTGATGACTATGGGTACTACAAAATATCTACCTAAGAATGAAAACCATAAGGCATCAACTTTGGGTCAACTTTGCTGCCAAAAAGCATACCACACCACTACAATGAATATATGCTTGCATAGACAACTCCAGGAGCTAACATTGCTTGGTGACTCTCCCTGGTAGAAGAAACTGCAGTAGCAATCAATGATAATATGATCATTTCTTCCACAATATATATATGTACATGTGTGTGTGTATATGAACATATACATCTTGTATACATATCCTTGTGTGTACTTGTACACACGTTGTACACACACAAATGCACACACACACACGCACACACAGTAGTTTCAGAGATAATTGCCACTATACAGTACCTACAAGGCTTTACTCTCTGTGTCAGATTATATGGCAGTATTGTGGAAATTAATTTGGATTATCACAGGATTAAAATGGGGATGCACAGAGGAGATTTCAATGTGCCCAGCATTTTCCTTTTGTAGTCAACCTCTTTCTCCCAGCACAAAGGACCTGATGCTTGTTGGAAAAGTTTGCAGAGGATCTATAAACTTCTACAACATATTCTTGTACTAACAAAGAAGTTTAAAATGTTTTTGCTGGATTGATGGATATACAGGGGTAGTGGGATCCAAAGCAGAATGCTTTAAATCTGCAGTTGTGGATTAATTAAACATGGCTGCTATCCCATCCAACAATCCATTATTAATTGGGCCTTGTTAATCTGATAAAACGCAAACTAAGCCTGAGATGAGAAAATGTTCAGAGCTAATGAGTGAGGAGGAGTGTTAGGAGGAACAGAGAGTGCAAAATGAATGGAGAAAGAACTAATGCGTAATATTAATAGTACGTAATAATATGTAACATTTTCATGTTCCCATCACAATTCAACCCACTGGTTGAAATGTTTTATTCTGTGCTTATTGTATTGTATACTCTATGTACTGATTGTTTGCTAATGAGATCAATAAGGATGTAATTATTATAGCTCAGTTAAAGTAAATCCTATTAAGTAATTTTGGAAAATCACAATGAAGTGAACATATCAGTGAAATTTTAATTAATTTTAATAGTTTGGGCTATTTAAAAAAGTTTTTTTGTTTAAAATAAACAATTTTGAGCTGTCGGGTTGGATTTTGCAGGTATTGTCAGTAATTGTCATTAATTTCAGAGTCATATGTAAAGTAACCTGCAATTTTATGTTTCAAATAGAGATGGTGATAGAGAGACAAAGGTTACAGATTGCAGCTGTAGGGGTTACCAATATTCCAGATGATTTCCTAATTTTCTCTAGTCAAAACATTGCAAACAAACAAGCTGGAATTTAATTGGTAATCAGGTTATGTTATGTTTTTGCCCCTTAAGTCACTCATCTATTATATAAAAAAATCTATTGTCTATTTATATAACATCTACTGCTAAAAAACGGGTCAAACTGTTCCAATCTCCTGTTTCTCTAGTCTTCTTAATGGCCTAGCACTGAACAAAAGGTTGTTTTATCAAAAAAATACTTTTTATACTTTAAGATCCTTTGCTTCAAGGCAGTCATAATATCATGTGTCAAGAAGTGACATGGTAAATAGTTTCTGAACGTGTGGTATAACTTTATACATTATTTTTCTCAAAAACAACACAAGCATACTTGTTGAGTTCAAAAATATGCAAAATGAAGGACCACATTTTTGTCTCGCTCTATTTGTATCCCTTATTTTGTGTTTTTCTATGTAGTGACAGATGTGCTGTGGTGTTTTGGTGACAGTTTGAGGGAACTAATGAGGAAAATAAAAGCTGAGTGTTTAACCGCGGCGCCTGCAGCTGAAGGGGTCATTTAACTGGACCTCTTCCTGTCTGTGAGATTTTCATGCATGCTAAACCTAGCCTCATTAAAACAGCTAAAATGAAACTGCGACAGGCTCTCTGTGTAAACTCCAAATCTGGATCTTTAGTTAGAGATCAGAACAAATGTTAAAAGTAAACTTGGTCAAATGCCATTTTATGTCAAAAAAGTTCCTTTGCTAACAAACCTTCTTTTATATCAAATGTATATTAATAGCCTTATGAGTTATTAGCAGTTAAGCCCGTGTATGCACACACAGCTCAGAGCAGTTAATTAAATTGCTTATTATCTAAAGAGAGATGTTTCTATCTATTTGCACAGCAAACAGGCACACAGACGCACAATACCCAGCAGTCGGACACGAAGAGAAGAGTGCAGAGGCAGAGAGGAGAGGAAGATAAGGAGAGTTATTTTGAGACTTAGAAGAGGTAACGCAGTGCTAAGCCATTGGGAAGACTGGAATAACAGGAGATAGGAACAGACTGACCCCCGTTTCTTAGCACAATCTCACTTGCTGTTACATAATCATAGGGGAGTCATTTTAATCTCTGGAAACAGGCGTAGGAAGATGAAAGATATGAATGAAAATGTATATTTTTAGGCAGATATACCAAATCACAACCTGCAACTAAATGCCATTTTATGGCTAAAAGCGCATGTCAGAATTAAATTTTTATGTCTTTAAGTCCTCATCTGTAGTTTTGAGGTCTTCTATATACTAGTGCGCTCAAAAAAATTAAGCACACAAGCTACAGCTGTTCTGTTCCTGGATCAAAAATATTCATGACTTTAAAGGGGCATATACAACTTTATATCCAATAATATGCTGTCAACAAAGAAAAGTCCCTGCTTCCTAAATTCTAAAAAATCATTTCAAATCATTTCACATGACCCTCTTGATGCTGACCCTCCCAGAGGGCCATTGTCTTTCAGAGCTCCAACACCAATTAAACACACCTGAACCAGCTAAGTAAGGTCATACTACGCAGACTAAAAACTTCCGGGTGGGTGTGTTGTGGTTAAACTCTGCAGGAGCAGAATTGGACACCCATACTATAGAACCCTTAATTTTAACCATCACCGTCAGATTTTCATTCCAAAAGACTGTACCCAAAATGCAAAGTCAGGTTTATTATCTTCTTCATCACTCTTTGCCTTTGGTAGGTCTGATGGCATAGGTTTAAATTTAAGTGAAGGTTTAAGTAAACTTTGTTGCTTTTCAAGCTGTCACATGTGTAGTTTAACTGGACTGTGATGTAAGCTGAAGACAAACATCTTTATAAAGTGCAAATTTTTCTGTGCAAACAACAGATCTCATCACACCAGGCCAGCTGGGCTGCTTGGAGTATGGCTGCACCATCATACCAATCAAAGCTGCCAGCTCTCACATTTACCTGACCCCCAAAGATACCAACAGAGAAACTACAGAGTGTTTTGATCTTGTGGTGTAAACATGGCTAAGGTCTGAGTTTTATTGCTCTGTATCTTGGTTTGGGTTTCAGAACCTAATATTTATTTTTGTCCTATGTTGTAAATGACTATTTAGCAATACAACGTTCAAAGTGGCCCTGTGTTTGATATAATTACTGGATTAATTGTAACATTTTCTTTTTTTTATTTTGAAAGAGTAGTGAAAAATAATTTTCATAAAGAAACATGAGTTGGGTCACTCAAATGGCCATGTGGTTAATGCATGAGCTATGGGCGTTGTGAATTCAAATCTAACTTGAGTCATACCTGACCTTCTTCCCATCATTTCCAGTCCTCTCTATCAGCAGAAGGGAAAAGAAGTAGTTTGCAAACAGTCAGGCAAAACAAAGAGCTGTTTCAGTCAAGCCACTGTGTTTCCTTTCCTTTAACAGTCCCACGGAATGACACTCAGCAAATCTCTTCAGCTCCCACTTGACAGAAGCGAGATGTTCTCTGAGATTTCAGCAGGGTTTGAGAAGATTAACTGTTTTCTCACAAGCTCCCCGGATATTTTAAGGGTGTCAGATGCAAGTTTTCACTTGGCTCATTCACTTGATTTAAAAACACAGGGATTAAGTTCCTTTGGTGTTTATGCTGTTGTGCTTCCACTGTGCCATAAAATGAGGCTGAACACAGCCGAAAGCAGATCGGATTTAGAGGACACCCCACTCTGTATCCAGCAGGGTGGCTTCGGTGCATATGTGAAGGTCAACCCATGATAAGTTTACATAACAGCAAACTTTTAAAACCTTCTCAAGACCTGATCACTGTCAATAGCATTGGTTCATAAGAATACACAAAGTGTTCTCTTTGCAGCTTTTGATATTTTAAAGTAGACTTCTGAGGGCTGCTATCTTTGCTTTATGGGCACTCAGTTTGGCAACATATTCTAAGAATGAAAATAAGAAAAAGTGACATTTTTATATGCAGCTTGCAATTTTTATGTTTTATATAATTGTCAATAGAAAATCTTGGGTGTACAAACAAAGTAACTTAACAGTGTAGTTACAGAATCTACACACAATCCCTGAGCAAGACAGTAGAGAGAGGACTGGACCATAGCTCAATGTGTATACTAACAATGTAGATACTAACAGCTGGGCTATAACTCTAACACAGGATATTTTTTTTTTTTATAGTTTAGTGGGCTAACATTAAAGCTAAACATGTTTTGTTTATGTTGTCCCACAAAGATATCTTTCACATCGTCAAATCAATCTTAAAATCAATATATCAATCACATCTTAAAATGTGATTGGTTAATAGAAATGTTTTAGAACTACCAATTATGTTGATCTAGGAACATTTACCAGGCAACAAACAAACAAGTAAGCAAAAGTACTTCTACACAAACATTTATTCTGACTATGAGGAGGTTTTCCTCAAAGATAGAAGGCTGCTGTTGACCTCTGACCAAAGTTATGAGACAAGAGAATGCTCTCTAGCATCCAGCAGGTGGAGAGGATTTTATCGCAGATTTATCTTCACCAGCTTCCTCTGGTCCAGATCACTCTGTCTCTGAGAAAGGCTTTAATCACCAGAGAGCATATACCGTGGAGCAGGGCCAAAAGTGACAGCAGAGGGCTAAACAACAGTTGTTAGGCAACAGGAAGAGGGAGATACAGAGGTGATAAAAGGGAGAGGTCCTTTCGGCAGAGGAGAGCATTGTCGAGGTTGCTTGCTGGGCGTAATAAACCATTCGGGCAGTGAAGGCTGTGGGTTGGCTGTAGACCTGTAAGGTAGGGGATGCGCTGTAGATTTACTAGATGGAGAGTTCATTGCACATGCAATGCGTGTAGCGGTGCAGAGAAGGGTGGAGGGGAGAGAGACATAAATCAGATAAAGGGCTTAGCGGGCGAGGACGAGAAAGAGCGCAGTCACCTATCTGCCCAGCCACTGCACTAACCTATCAGAATACATAGAATACTCATAATGTATATCAGCATTTACTAAAGCAGAAGTTAAAATTCTGTCATTATTCAGTCACTGTCATTTTGGTACACATTCAAACACAAGTAAAATGTGATGTAAACAAAGTGAAAGTGATGTATTTGTCAAGTATCATAACCAATACTTGAAATGTGATGGCGTTTGAAGTTGCGGCGTACCAGGTATAACATCAAATCAAAAAGTAGCAAAGTACAGATAACTTTATGAAACCAGCAGCCACACAGAGAAATAACACAAATGAAGGTAGTCTGGGCCTGCATGTAGAATGATGCATTTTAATGTAAGTCAGCATTTAACAATCCTTCTTGCTGTACATTAGAAAAGAAATATTGTGTGTGTGCACCACACCTTAGTGCACAATATCAAGCTGTTTGTTTAATCCTTCCCTTAGAACAGGGGTGCCCAATCCTGCTCCTGGAGGGCTAATGTCCTGCAAATTTTACCTCCAACCTTAATCAAACACATCTTAACCAGCTAATCAAGGTATTACTAGCTCAAAAACTTCCAAGCAGGTTTGTTGAGGCAAGTTGAGGCTAAACTTTATAGGACACTGGCCCTCCAAAAGCAGGATTGGGCACCCCTGTCCTAGAATGTCCAGAAAGTAAAGAATTAGCAACAAGAACACTGTCTTTTAGGTTAATTCCACAACATCACAAAAGGAAACCTGTGGATTCTGCATAATAAAGGTAAGCTTGCTTACAACAGGTGATCTGGCAATGATTGTTTTCATTTACTGTGTAATGCAGTGGAGCTTTAAATAACTGGAATGAAGAGGTGGAGCTTCCCATATAAAAACCAAGAGAATTTTAATACTGTGAGCACAGTAAAGCACAGCATGCTAACACTCTGAGAAGCTGTGTCTCTCAATTATTTAAGAATTATTAAGCATCTCCTTTCACAAGCACCATTGCAAATATTTTATTCACTTTCAATCTTAGTCAATCTCACTAATCAACAAGTTGGTTGTTGGACGTGTCCATGTAAACATAACTTCAAATCTCATTGGTTCTTGCTTGTCACATGACAACACACATATGACAATTAGTCATTAGACAGGTAAGAACCAATGAGCCTCCAAGTTACCAAGGGGATGCCATATTTGAATGTAGTGCTCTGATCTGTTTGTTTACATGGATATGTGATGTATCAATCCCTTAATATCTCAAAAATATTAATAATTTTCTTTCACAAATGTATCATTTCACTTCAGAAAATATTTATTAACCCACTGGAGTATGGATTACTTTTATTAAGGATGGATGTGCTTTTCGAAACTTCAAAATCATGTGTGCTGTTCAATGCCATTACAAAGCTGGGATGGATATTATTTCATATAACTTTGTGTTCGTCTGAAAGAAGGTCATATACACCTAGAATGGCTTCAGGGTAAGTAATTAATGGGCATTTAACTTTCATTTTTGGGTGAACTATTCCTTTAATTAACATTAACAAAGATTAATAAATGCTGTAAAAATGTATTGTTCATTGTTAGTTCATGTCAGCTTACGTATATAATGTTAATAAGTGAAACCCTTAGTATTTCCAAGAAATTAATTGTGCCACTAGAAGACAAGAGTATGATTCAAACTGTTTTTCTTAAATGGCCGCCAAAGCTCATATTGTTATTGGATATGTGCCACCCACTACGTCACAGCCCTAGGGTTCAGTATATCACTCGGCACTTTGTTGTTCCCTGCAGATGTGAATGAATTTCAGACCAGAAATGTCTCTCTTTAGACCCTGAATTAATCTTTGCTTGGTGAATGGCTGTGATGAGTAGCACCAAACAGAAAACCTTACATCTGATATAAAACAAATACCAAATTATCTCTATAAATTGTTCAGATAATCTGCAAAGATGAATAGTGGTGTGATTTGACATTAAGACACGTTTCTTATTTCTGGTAACTTATCACTATATAAATGACCACAAATCTCCTCTGATAAGCGAGTGTTAAAGAGAAAGAGAAAATGGGAATAATGGGCTTGTCAAAAAGTGTCAGACGGTCTCAGATATTATCAGGTATGTAAATCCACCAAACAATTCCATGTTTACTCAAGGTCACAGCCAATTGGGGTTTTCTGAAGAGCGCCCTCTACCTCGATTTCCTGGCTATGACACTGTTAGGCCTTAAGTTCAATCAATACCATCTTACAGTATTACCAACTTATATGAACCTGATTTGGCCTTGTTTGAGAAAACAATTGCACTGCAGTAACATTAGGAAATGCAAAAACGGAACTTTCCAGCCTTTCAGACTACCAGTTTCAGACTGCACACCCTCGCACCATCCAAAAATCAATTTACTGACTGGTGCATAATATATGCAAAAATAGCAAGCACTCTAATCACTCTAAGCTGTAATCTGATTGGCTAGCTTTAGGGAAAGGTTATTGGTGCACAAGTTTTACCAAAGTCCAGGTTAGTGCCATTACCTGGCTGTTTTGTCTAAAGAACAGTAGCAAGTACATTAGAAATTCAAAAACAGAATTGTTCTGGAGTTTAAGTAAATAATTGTAATTTATTATACAGAGACAAACAGAAATTCTGATTACAAGAACTACACACATTTGTGCAATTTGTTCATTGTTTCTGCTATGCAATTTGACAACTTTCCTCTCAAAAACCCCATGAAATCCATAACAGGTGCAATGTGCATGTGTCTCCTTATAAGAAGTGTGTTTCGAAAAGTTTTACAGAACATAATTGATTGGAAAAGTCTTTAGCCACGTGGCAGTTGCAAAGTCAAGAGTAATTCCTGTTCAATTGCAGAAAGTTTCTAACATCAAGACTTACAGTTTAATTACAGTATGAAACAGTAACAGATCCATAAAACCAAACTTTGAGCTATGACAATTGGGACCAAAATCTACTGCAAGAAATCCAAATGAATATTTTAAGCAAGCAGGCACAGTCCCTCACAGAAATCTGTGGTTGCCAGCTTGAT
>JAZGTI010003532.1:0-31081 GCA_036877585.1 Botia kubotai | reverse complement strand
CTCCTAATTTATGTTGATGAATTATCCTAGTTTTTAGGTCATTAGAAAGTTCTTTTGAGGTTCCCATGTTACTACCTTTCCATAGAGATAAAGGAAAAGTACAACTACCAGTCAGCTACCTTTAATATCTTTATCATGATTGGTTTCACCTGTTTTTTTTCCCTTTCTTTTGCAATCGATTAGTATTAAGTATTAAGTGACTACATGTATTCAAATCCACACCAATGAGAAGGTGGCCAGATTTTTGCACAGCTTATTTTTCACTTTCAATTTAATTTAACACAACACAGTACTGCTACACTGAGAATTTCTGTCTGGAAAAACATCACATTATCCAGTCTTCTCTAATAGAGGGGTGCACAAACTTTTGCATAAAATTATGTGTTGTGAATATAAATTGCTTGTATTTATATTCTGATCCATAATATTTCATCAGCTGGGTATGGCTGGATATTAAGAATTAACTTTTATTTAACAGCACGGTAATAAATATAAAGCTTATTGAAACAATTGAAATCTATGGATTTTTAGGTTTGCTAAATAAAATCTCTTTTCTCACAAATCTTGTTTTATTTGTAAATCACAATAATATCCATTCCTCAAAGTCCATTTAAAGTTATAAATGTGATTCTAAATTACACTTATTTATCCAAAGCTATTCTTAATTAGTCGTTTGACATGTATTATGTTGTCAGGGTTAATATATGCGTGTTTGGGTACATGTTTCTTTGACAGTCTGAGGTGTGGAGTGACGCTGTGGGCTTCAATGCTTATTTAAGCGTGTGATTTACGCACTTACTCCCCACGTCAGAGAGGCAGGACACTGCGCCCTATCTAAATGTTTAACAAGAGAATCACACTAGTGCAAGGGGCCATAAATCAATCCTGCAGCTCCTGTACAACCAACCTCATGATTACCATCAAACCCAGGCAGTCATCCCGGCCTTAGGCTTCAAAACTGCAAAGCCGCAGCAAGACACTGACTGAAGTGATGAAAATCTGCTGCTGCCCTGTGAGGTTTAGGACAGACCAGCTCTTCACCAGAAATCATTAACTAGCTGCCAAACACTGATCAGTAACTGAGAAGTATGTAAGGCTGCAACAGGCTTCCATGTGACTTGATCCAATTTCCAAATGTGATGCAGAATGTTCCATGACTTGGTGAAGTGTGTCTAGTTTGTGAGTCTTTTGTTTTAATTGATTGATCTAGTATACAGCATATGGACATGATCCGTCAGAGATTTGAATATACTTTTTGAGAGCTTATCTTTAAGAACTTAAAGGTGTGAAGTTATTTGTCAAATAAACAAATGTACATTTAGCCCACATATACATTTTATACAAAACTATTTTAAAATTGTATTTCAGGATAATTTGTGACCACTTAGAAATTAATGTGAACAACTTCTGTGCTGTTAAAAAAAACCAACCCAAGATGCAGCTCATGAAGTAGGTCGAGAGAATGACCAGAGTGTGCAGAACTGTAGGCCAGGCAATGTGTGGCTACTGTGACAAAGCTAAAATGTAACTCGGCATAGTTCTCATACTTCTACAGTCTTATTTTTAGTTCTGGCTTTTAAAATTATGTTAGAAACAGTAATGTCATGTACGGGTGTATAACATCAGTGTGTTGAGGTTTGTATGGCAGTGGGTGGGCAGTCTGTGTGTTCAGACATTCACTAATCCTGTCAATCATCAGACTCCTGCCTGGGTCAAACACTGCTCCCCTATTTAACCTCATGGACCAGGAGGGGGGTTCATTTAGATGCTAATGTGCCCTAAAGACTCATTAAGACACAAGTATATTTGATCAATACATGACTTGCTGTGAGCTACCCATTTAGAGGGTAATGCTAAAGCCAAACTCATCTGGTGGAGATCTTAAAGATCCACCCAAAGTGTGATTCAGCTTGGATTCTAGATGTTAACTTAATTAACAAAAGCTTTGATTGTGTAGTTATAAGGATTAATCTCATGTACATTGTCAACGAATGTCTGCGTCTTATTTCACCCTAAAAAGGACAATTAAAAATTATATTTAGTTTTGTCCCATTTTCATTCTTACTGGTGCAATGCAAAACTGTTATATAATGTTATATTATTAAATGGAAAAGTATATAAAGTATGTCATAGTAATGTTTGATGTACTGAATTGCTGATTTAATGTATTTAAAATAACTCTTAAACACTTTAAAAACATCTGTGAGGTATCTGTTTCTACCTTTATTTGTGAAGATATGGAAAGTAAGAGGTTTTGTAACTGTGGAAAGTACTTAAACAGTAAATGTATGTTTCATGTTGTTTTTTACACAATAGTCCTACTGCAATGATCCTGACCTGGTCTTAGAGCTGAAGAACCTGATTGTTATATTTGCAGACACTTTACAGGTATGTTGGCCAAACACGTTTTTAAGAACAGATCTGTATGTGGCCCATTTATATTTGATTTTTTTTATTATTATTAAACTTTTATAATATATCTACACTATATACATTAGTAGTTTATACATTTTGAATGTATTTTGAATGTGATTTGTCACTGTTTTTTTGTTTTGTTTTGTAGGGTTATGGATTCCCTGTCAACAGACTTTTTGACCTTTTGTTTGAGGTTCGGGATCAGTACAATGAAACATTGCTGAAGAAATGGGCTCTGGTGTTCAGGTGAGCTAAACCAGCTACATTATTGATAATGAGTCAGAATCCCATAAGTAGAATCTGTGTTACCTTGACAATCATGTTTTCTTGGCTGAAACAGGGAGATTTTTGAGCAGGACAACTACAGTCCAATTCCAGTGGAGAATGAGGAGGAATACAAGGCTGTGGTCAGTCGCTTCCCCTTCCACGATGCAGAGATTGAAAAGGTTTGTCAGAAACAGGTCCTGCCACATTTTATACAAAGCCTCAGTTTAATTGATAGTTAAACACACTCATGCATTTATTTAAATTTTTGGGTAGATAAGAGTATGCAGTCAGAATTGTGCAAAATAAATATATTCACAAATGCATAATGTGATTCATAAATACACAAATGAACACAGAAATATTTCTCTGTTCACAAATAATGAATGTGATTTGAATTGTGAAATGTAAATTTGGTTATGCCTTAAAGTAATAGTTCACCCAAAAATAAATCCAAAATGTATTCACCTTCATGCCATCCTAGGTGTATATGACTTTCTTTATTAAGCTAAACACAGTCAGATTTATATTAAATACTATTTTGGCTCTTTCCAGCTTTGTAATTATGGCCAAGATCTGTGCCCAAGCATTAAAAAGTGCACCCATTCATCATACTAGTAATCTATACAACTTCAGTGATCAAATAAATCTCATTGATTCAGGTGACTAGTGGGGATATGCGTTGTGATGGAAAAACATTGCATAAGCCAATGGGATAATTTTGAATTTAGCGCTCTATATGCTCCATAACTAATTGTGTTCGGCTGAAGAAAAAAAGTCATATACACCTAGAATGGAATGGGGGTAAATTATAAATAATTTACTTGTTATTCCTTTAATTAGTTTTATATTTTGAAAATATATCTTACATTTTGGATCCTATTTTAATCCTTTATTAATGGCTTTTTGTAAAAAGTCGATGTAGCACCATCAAAACGTTGTAATGTTTGGAGTCAACATTCAGTTTGACGCTCTATGAAAAAAATAAAGTCCTACCGTACATGTTGTCCTTGCAAAATAATTGTCCTTACTGTTTCATT
This sequence comes from Botia kubotai, assembly GCA_036877585.1. Classification (NCBI taxonomy): domain Eukaryota; kingdom Metazoa; phylum Chordata; class Actinopteri; order Cypriniformes; family Botiidae; genus Botia; species Botia kubotai. The sequence continues at coordinate 27,362 of JAZGTI010003532.1, read as the reverse complement.
CTAAAATGTTGGCACTTGTAAAATGGTTTATAAATGTTCAGTGTTGACTTTAGATGTTTTTGTATGATCACTTATAGTCTTTCATTCTTAAACAGCAACAATTCCCAAAGAAGCTGCCAATGTCCCAGTCAGTGCCTCAAATCTACGCTCAAGTGAAGGAGTTTATTTATGCCAGTCTAAAGTTCTCGGAGTCGCTCCATCGCAGGTGAACAGGCTCCACAAACACCACTGAATCTACATGAACACAGATTTAAGTCCTTTCGGTCTGTCTGATACCTGTAAGAATGTAGGCATCAATTACAATTCAAGTGATAAACCATGATATATTTAACTGAGAGATAGTAGCAGCCCACACACGCCCATAGAAATCCACAAAAAAACTTTAATATTCAAAAAGGTCTCTTGCTTTTAACTTTTGCTTTAAAAACCCTAAAAAACAGTACCCTGTTTAACACATTATACAATGTTTGTCCATTCTGTAGGTTCTTCCCTCAAAATCATAAAATGCAAAAAAAGGTCTCTGTAATCCACCTGAGCCTCATTATCTCCAGATTCTGGGGTTTTAATTTGTATTCATTTGTGGCTTGTGTTGGTCATTTCTGGGAGACTGTGACATGAATCTCTACATGGGAAGCATCACTTAGCCTGACAGGTCTGGAATATCTTTAACCAAGGCATTTCCCTTCTGCCAATATTTGTTCTCTTTAAGCTCTGTGGCATTTGGCTGGGCGTCGCGAGGGCTCTGTGTTGTGCTTGCCACTGGCACCCCAAATTCTTTCCCATAGAGTTAGAAGTGCACATAACCAATGGATTTGACCTTCTGCGTCTATTTATGTGTGGTGTGGACATACCACCTCTGTCCCCATTACATATGCCTTAACAGACACTAAATGTTAAATTGCATGCAAGATGTTCTTCTTTGTTCATTGCCTGGGAATCAAATTTTGTTTTTTTTCTAGCGCAGCATTGTACTTGAGTCTTTATGCTCCAAAAATGTATTTTGGAGCAATAGAAGTTAAGGTAATTTAGTTAAGAATTATTTGATATTTGTAAAAAATATATTTTGCTGGAGCTCTTGTGCAACATACTGTTTGTATGAGCAAGGTGCTTGTCAACTGAACATCATCACAGTGGCATCCAATGATTTTTGTGCAGACTGCTGTATTGATTATATTCAAATGACTTGTTAGTTGTTCTACTGAACTGAAAACTGTACTTTGTGAAAACAGTACCTCCTTTTATTAGCCAATTTCTATCTCATATTACTAGCCACTCCCAAAACTGCCTCTTGCATTTAGAAAAGACTTTTATCCAGTGACTCTGTGAATTCAAGCAAAAACAGTAATCACTTTGTGGGTACATTGGGAATCAAACCCCTGATACTGGCGTTGTTAGCGTCATGCTCTATCATCTGAGCTACAGAAACCAAACTGGAAGCTTTGTGAAGTGTGTGAAGCTGTCAGAAAATGTATTAATTGTTTTTCCTTCTCCTGTCCCTCTGCTAATCAATGCAGATGTCTGCAGATTTCACACTTCCCTCTTATGGTTTCTTTGTTATTTAAGCAAGTGATAATGAGCGACCTTCGCACATCTCCATGGAGCATTAGCCCACCTTATCAACACCTCACAGTGAGACCAATTGCCAAATCAACACAAACCAGCAGTCCTGTCAACACTTGCAGCCGAACTGAGCAGCAGTTCTGGGTCAGCACTACTTTGACTTGCTGCCTTTAGGGATATACATTAAAGTCCTCTGGCCTACTCAAGTACTAAGTAAATCAACTGTTTATTGACTGTTCTGTTTATTTACATAATAAATATCATAAAATATGATTTTTATTGCTGATAAAGTATTATTTTGTTGTACTTGGTACAAAATCTTTCCACAACAAAACTAGAAAGGTAGTTTTAGGACGTTTTGGAACGTTGCTAGGGTGTTGTTGGGTGGGATTTTATGCATAGTTGCATATGGAAGAATCCAAAGCACATTCCTCCAGATTTCTATATGATATTTCAGTATTCACACTAAAAATCATGGACCAGATTGTTAAGAGGGTAACAGCACCCCTCTGTTTAACATGCTGCATGGTTTCAGGTTTTTGTGAGCTTTAAGAAAGGTAAGGGTTTAATCAAATCGCAACACTGAATCTGATGATGTTTGTAAGCACAATTAATAAAGATATTACTTCGTTTCAGTTCAACAGAAATAGATGACATGCTTCGTAAATCCACCAACCTGCTACTGACACGAACACTGAGCAGCTGCTTACAAAACCTCATCAAGAAACCGCACATTGGGTTAACTGAGGTATGAGTCACCTCTCTGATTCACTGAATCAAATCACTTTGTCTGAATTGCCCTCTGACAGTACACACCTTTCTTTACGTTGTACAGCTTGTTCAAATTATCATCAACACCACCCACTTAGAGCAAGCATGTAAATACCTGGAGGATTTTATCACCAACATCACCAATGTTTCCCCGGAAACAGTTCACACCACAAGACTCTACGGGCTTTCCACCTTTAAGGTAAAAGTCATTCAGAAACTGTGTTTGAGTCGTGGGTGTTGAGATCAGCTTTCAGCTGCATTTAAACTAAAGCTATAAAATATAAGATACTAATTGTTTCATCTGTTTAACATTTTTAATCAATGTGTAATCCCTGTGCATCTATATATGTTATTTCATAGTTAATATGCCAGTGTATTTGTAATAAGATCACATGACTTCACTTAATGTTATGATTTCTGTTGACAATTGATTGCATTTGTGTTTTCACACAAATGTTTTTTTGTCTTTACGAAAACCAAATATACCAAATGTGTGCTGTAATCTGGATTCATTTAAATATATATGTCTGTTTTTTTAAATCTCAGGATGCCAGGCACGCAGCAGAAGGTGAGATCTACACTAAACTCAATCAGAAGATTGATGAGTTTATTCAGTTAGCAGATTATGAATGGGACATGGCAGAATCCGACGGCCGGGCCAGTGGATACCTCATGGACCTCATCAACTTCCTGCGGAGCACCTTCCAGGTCTTCACACACCTTCCAGTGAGTTCCATGCTGTCATTTTCTGTCCACACACGATCCCATCATGGTTGTGTGATCATTCTCCAGTGGTGGGTTTATAAATGTTCATCTCACTCATGAACTTTGTGTTTTATTTATGTGGTGTGTGTTGTTGTATGTGTGGCGTCAGATGATGTTGCATTTGTACTGTTTGATGGTCCTATGAGGGCAGAAGTTCAAGGGGCACCCACAAATGACATGTTTCTCAGTTTATAGACAGGGACTTAGATTGCAGTTCACACATCTAACTTTATTTCCTACAGTTTGAAAGCTTAAGAAACTCGAAGCTTAAGAAAGTGATGTAGGTGTCATTACATAGAACAGTTGACAAAGACCTTAATCAAAGGTGTACTCCACCCAAAAAAAAAGAATTAACCTATAAATTACCCACCCTCAAGGCATGCTAAGTGTATGTGACACATCATTCAGTGAAACAGAATCAGAGTTATATTAAATAATGCTTTATAAAAGCTTTTCGCAGCTTTAACGTGGCAGTGAATAGTGCCCAAGATTTTGAAGCTCCATAAAGCTCCATCCATTTATCACAGAAGTAATCCATATAACTTTAGTTTGTTAATAAATGTCTTTTGGAGTACGATGTGTTTGAATGTAAACGTGTATGAATAAGTATGGCCAAACATGACAGTTCCATGTCAATAACTTTGAATCTGGTTGAATCTGGTTCTTGCATGTCTTGTGATTGCAGTCACAAACTGGAGTCGTAGTTTATGGACTTATTTTCATTTTTGGGTGAAGTAACCCACAAACAAAGCTTTGTGTATCACAGCAAATAATCACCACAGATAACTCTCACCCCTGTCATTAAGATGGATGTGGCTTGCTTGCTTTTCTCTTTAATCACCCTGTCTTCTTAAACTAATTACTTTACCTTTAAGTTTAATTGGTTATGGTTTAGTTTGTCAACAGTGAAAGTGAATGATCTTATTTTCAGGCATGCTTGATTTCTTTCATATTTTTCTTTGTCTGTTGATTTATTATGGCTATACTTTCTTTCCCTGTTTGTGGTTTATTTTCTTGGGGTTTCTGCTCAGAATAACACCAATGACCATGCAGCGATGTCGGTAAGTAGACCCTCTTTAAACCTAGAGGAGGAAGACAAAAAACACCATCATTCAGAGTTAACACTCTAAGACTGCATGTTCATGTGAGCTCTGTGGATTCACCTCTGGCCTTGTTTTGCTTCCCTCTTCACATGTAATGCAGAATGTATAGCGCATTGATTAGCATGCAGCCCTTAATCTGTTGCCCTGGTTGTCTGCAGTTTGTGGCAGTATCTGATGCAACATGCAACATTCATACTTGAGATCCACTGCATTGGTCACTATTTATTTCAGATGATGTGATGTTTTTCCATTCAGAATAATCAGTGTTTCTCAAGTCAGAAGAATTCTTTACTAAAACCGCAGGACAAAACATTCTACCATATCAGCACAGCTATATGTTATTCCCCCTAAGAAGTGCACTTAGTTTACATAATTTTAAATCTATCATGTAGCCAGACAAGCAGGAAATAATGTAGGCAAAGATATAATTATCTCAGATATGCTAAAGTTGGTGTTCGGTTGTACCTGATAAAAAGTGCCAGAAACGTTTCAAAAGCCATTAAAACAAACAACCAGAGACCAGCTAACTGTCTAAAATGCTGGTTGTGGTTGATGATTGTATTTGTAATGGAAAGAAAGACAGACTGTAGTCATGTTCAGGCTTTTAGTTTCTTTCTGTCACAAAGAGCTTCCTGTGAATTTTCAATGAATGGGAGTTCCCTATAATATACAATACAGGTCAAAAATTACAGTAATTATACATTTCCAACAAGTTAAAACCAGTAGTGAAAAATCTAGTCACTAAAATTTACAGTTCAATAAGGATTTCAGTTCAGGATTTTAATAAGCTCTGATTTTGACCATTTTGATGTTTTTATGAAAACTAAACTTACATTAATTTCTTACAGACTGATATATAGGGAGCAAGATGCTAGATGTGCAATATAATTACGATTTTTATATATATATATATATATATATATATAGGATGCACATGGATCTATTGACACATTGCCATAGAAACACAATCTGACTACATGAAAGCTCAGAGTGCAATCTCCTAGTAATTACAGTAATTCTGAAACATGAAGAGCAGTATAAATGACAACAGTCAATGTTTGATCAGGCAAATTCTCGGCTCATGTTTACATGCGTTAATTATCAGCATAATCTAATCTATACACATGCTTTAATGCATATGAGATGCCTGAAACAGGCACCGCACAATATAGTGATAAATCTCTATAATATTATTCAGTTTTTGTCCTAATTAGTTGTGGCTATGAAATGAAGAAGAGCAGGTTTAGATCAGAGTGTTCTGAATTACAATGCTTTTCTGTTTTAGTAACATACATGTGCAGTTGTGAGTGTGACATGGGGTCGGTTGGTAATTGTAATGTGCAAGTGTTTTGATGTTGCTCACACATACAATAACACTACCTAAATATGTCCCCATTAATATTGATGAGATAATAATATTCAGGGTGTGTTTGCCTGTCTATTTGGGTGGCGTAACGTGCTGTTAAGATTCAGAAGTTTGTTAATTTCTTTGTTAGTTTTTAGCATGTTTGTGGTGCATCAGCTGTTGCATGAGTTTACATGTGCCTGATTAATGTGTTATTGCTCACTATGCATTGCATTCACACACATGTGTGTGTATATATATATATATCTATATATATAGATATAGATATATATATATATAATCTGTGAATGGATTGCAGATATGTGGCCTGTGTGTTTGTGTGTGGATCTGAATTAAAGTCCATTGGATGGTGTTTTTTTTAGGGTCAGAAGACCCTGGTCATCTTTATTCCTTCCACTGATTATAATTTTGGCATGTGATTGAGGGTTCAGGTTTATATGCAGTTAAAGTGCCACACATTCTAAAATCACATTAAAGAAATAAACACTTTTGTGAAGTTATCACATGTAAACATTCAGAAATCATTCAGAAACTGGCAGATTTAGCCATCTGAATTCACAATGAATGATTATTCACGGTAGTGTTAAAAATCACAATTGTAAACTGTTATTGGTGTCACTACAATGCATCATGCAGCTGAAACTGATGGTAAACGCATTTCTAATTTAGGTGCCCTAAATGGTCACACCACTATTGTGTGCAGTGCTTCAGTTTGCAGAAACCTGTCTGATTCACTAACTGCCTGCAAATCAGTGCGGTATACATTGGGCCATCAGTATTTTAATCTGTTGGCCTGGTGAAGTTAAAGCTTTTTTTGAAGCAATGCAACATTGTAAAAAGTATAAATATAAATAAAATTGATATAAAAATACTGCTTGTGGAAAGCAATTGATAAAAAGACTGTCTTTATAACAATGTGTCTTTTAGCAATTAAGCATTAAAGCCATCTATATGTTCTGACTATTTACTAAGGTAGAACAATGCTGATATGAGATTACTGTTATCTGCTGGGTCCTCCACAACTACATGAATTGAAAAATTTCTTTATCAGATGCTTCTGTAACAGAGGCTGATTAATGAAGCCATCAGCAGAGTGTTTAATGATATCCCTCTCAGTTTTAGGCTGTCCAGTGGCATATATCTGATACTGAAGCATCTCACTGGTTAATACTATAAGATGATGAATGAGCTATATCTGAGGACACTTGTGGTAACAGTTTGCTGTTGTATCTGTGTGTGTGCTGCATTTCAGGGGAAGGTTGCACAGACAGCGTGTATGTCTGCCTGCAAACATCTGGCCACCTCACTGATGCAGATGCTGCTGGACACTGAGCTCAAGCAGATCAGCATGGGAGCCATTCAGCAGTTCAACCTGGACGTCATACAGTGTGAACGTAAGTAACATCATTATAATGACTGCGGTCATTTAAACATACTTTTAAATCACTTGAAAGTAATGTAAACATAATTACTTTCAAAAATGAATATTCTATCATTAACTGGCATGTTTTCTAATCCTCAATGATATGTTGCTTTTAACATGGAACACAAAAAAAGAATAAAAAAAAATATCCATGCAGCTCTTTTCCATATTATCACAATCCAAAAAACAGTGGAGTAGTATCATAAAGGTGCACAACTCATTTGTTACAGCAAATCTTCTGAATTAGTACCTACAGTGTGTGGGGAACAGAAATATATTTTTTCTGCTGTAGGTGTTTGGAGTAAAATTTGGTTGGAAGTAAAATTTCAGTCGGCAAACAAGTCACATGGACTACTACTATGATACTTTTATAGTTTTTTGAGCTTGAGTGCGTGTTGTTGTATGAAACAAACGCTGTGTAAAAACAGCCACATATGAGAACATGAAAGTATTTCATAATTTTGTAAAAGGAAAACAACATAATTTTTGTATCTTTAAAAATAAGCTTAGGGTAATCATTTTCTTTCTTGACATGAATAGCTATACATGTTTACAAACAGTTGTAAAAGTCACTATAAAAATGTGAAAGTGAGACAGAATTTAAGTTTGATTAGCAGTTTTCAAAGCAGAATGTGGCATGTGGTTTTGCAAACACGCAGGAAGACTAACAGACAAGCATGCAGGTATCGCTCTATAAACCGCAGCATAGGGCACTAATTCAGCAGTAATATTGATATCATCATTTCTAAGAATCCATTATCTGAGTTATACTCTTTTAAGAAACATTCCTAATTACTCACACTCCACCTGCTTCTGGAAATCCACACCTGTTCGGATAGAAACAAATAACAGTTATATGTTTTGACAACGCCAAACACTTTTGAGCATTACTCTTATAATATGTAGAACACAAAAAGAAATGTTAGGCAGCATGATCTGAATTTTGTTTTCTTTACAGTGCAAGTGAATGAATACTGGGGCTGTCAAGTCAAACATAACACAGCACCATAGAAATGGTCCATATAAAAAAATCCTCCCTGTAGCTGTCCGATCTAATTCACACTCACACATTCAGACCTGAAGTGTCAAGACACATACCATTTGACGTCAATGATGTCAGACATGATTCTTGTGTTTGTTTGGGCAGTTGTTAGGATGATCTGGGTGTTTTACTGAAGTGGTTCTGGGTGGTTGTTTATTAGTAAAGATGAGCACCCCTTTATGTTTGGACAAGCCATATGTCCACAATGCCGAAACAGATTTTTGTGCAGTTTCATCTCTTTAGCCCTTCTGGTTCTAATACAATACATATCAAAGCAACCGTTTATCCTCAGTATTATGTGGACTGGCTCTTTGATGTAGCACATGAAAATTAGCTAATAGATTACTTCCATTCAAGGCATCTGAGGTGTAAATGATGTTCTTTTAGCTGAAAAGAATCTGAATTATATTAAATAATATCCTGGCTCTTCTCAACTTTAAAATAGCATTGAATAATGCCTGAGATTTTTAAGCTCCCAAAAGCCCACCCGTTCATTATAAAATTAATCAATACAACTCCAGTTAGTTAATGTCTTCTGAAGCGAAACAATACATTTGTGTTATAAAGCAAGTGTCTGTAACAATCAATATGGCACCTTTTCATGTAAACATATCTTTATGAATAAGTACAACCAACATGGCGGCACGCAGGCTACACATCAATAACTTTGAATCTCATTTGCGATGGATGTGCTTTTTGAGCCTCAAAATCTTGGGCAATATTCACTGCCATTTTAAAGCTGGGCATTTTTAGTTAAAGCACTTGTTTCGTTCTGTGACCTGTTTAGTCAGAGGAGCTTCATTGTCATTGTAGCCATATAAAGCTTGTACACAGTGAAATGAGTCAATAATGAGTGCTGCTCCAGGACCAATGTGCTGCATACACAGGACAACACAGGACACAGTGCTAAATAAAACAACACAAGAAACACACTTAACTGTACCTAATTAAATGGCCATATATAGACATATTTAAACATAGTCAAATAATTTCAAATAAACAAAATTTCAAACAAAAAGAATTTGTATGTCCATGCATTTATTTATTTGCAAAGTAGCTAAGTAAGAGAGATACAATAAACAGTCAGCCTATTATTATCGCAGAATAAACCCTGCTTGTTTACATATAGACTGTCAAGGGACTTCTGGGGTAACATTATGGCTACTGTGCCAAAAGGAAATTATTTGCAAATGCTGTGTAATTTTGATCTAATAGCTTTATACAACGTGTTCAAACTAAGTAGTTCTTGTTGAATTCAGTAACTGTGTCTCTTCAACATTTCTCCTGTTGCTTCTGCAGTGTTTGCCAGTTCAGAGCCCGTACCAGGATTCCAGGGGGACACGCTGCAGCTGGCCTTCATTGACCTCCGACAGGTACATGAATCTCTTCAGACATGACTGTACATGATCCACAATCTGTTAGTGGAGCTGAGGGGATGGGTGGAGAACATACAGCTAATACACCACCAGTGGATTAACTGAACACTTGTACATTCAGGAGGGAAAGCACTTAGCTGCAGTGAGGCTTCCTTTAAGCGTTTAATTTTTTTGTTTGGCCTGTGTTTGTGTGCTGCTTGAAGTTTGAACTTTTAATCTGGGCCTCAGGTGCTGAAGGTGTAAAACTGAGGTCATGTAAAGGTTTCTTCTACAATGGTATGTCATATAAAGAAATAAAGTTAGGGTGTGTCGTTACTAATATTCGGCATGTAACAGTTTTGGAAAGCTGAATGCAGAAGTATCGCAGTCACTTTTTACGGGACACTGAATGTTGTTAAAGGGACAATTGACCTAAAAACAGTTATCTTTTACAAAATCTTTTACAAAAATGTTTTATCTTTTTATCAATTTTAGGATAGGAGAGAATGTGAACCTTGAAAGAATGTGTCAGAGGGGAAGTTATTTATTTATTATTTTTACAATTTTTTACATTTTGGTCTCTTAGCTAGGATTTAGCTGTTTTATTTATATAGAATTCTTGCATAGACTTACACGCAAAGGAGCAGCTGGGATATTCTTTAAAAAGTCCCATTTTATGTTCCAAAGAAGAAAATAAATGATTGGGTTTGGAACATTGGGGGTCAGGTTGTCCTCAGCAGAAAGCAGTTCATTTGCAGTTTAAATTGCAGTTAATTTGGCTTTCATAACTGTCTCCTTATTTTAATTTCAAACACACTGTGAATTACACAAAGCTTCTGCTTGTGAGAAATACAGAAACACAGGTCTGAGTTTAGCTGTGTGCCATGCACCGCCATCTTTAAGTGTGCCATGACCACTCACCCAGATCTCAGCTCGATAACCATTAGCGCAACAGTGCTTTGATCCTCAAATGATTTCCCAGAAGATTTTCTGACAGCTTGTTTTAAGTGCAATGAGCGTGTTCTGACTCCAGCTCTGGCAGGGTCAGAGATAAGCAGAGCAGAGTGTCTGCGGTGCAACTTTACCTATTCACCACCCAAAAAGATTTCCTTCCCATCATGCACTCTGTCACAGATCAGCCCCTAGAGCTCCTATCGGAGGTTGACAAGGAGTAGACGCCGGGTATCTAGACAAGGGCCATGAGCTGCACACTACAGTCATTACAATTGGTTTGTTTGGTGATGTGCTGACAGAGAATAGAGAGGTCATGGTATCCCTGCCAATCATGCACCGGCTAATGGAGACCGTTGTTTACTCTGTTGAATTTGAAACATTTTCTTAAGTCTTTGTTGTGTGTAATGTGACACAGTGCAGGCCTGCAGACACTTGTATAAATACTGATAAAAATTCAGCGATGTCCGAGACGTTTCCCATCCATAGGCACATTATAGATTGATGATAGACTGCTGAACATGCATTTCCAATGGGTTCAGAGATTTGAGCAAACAGATGATGTGTTAGGGCCAACACTTGTTTACCTTTTGTAACTGTCAGGTACTTGTGGAGGAAATGCATTAATGTTTATTTCCATTATTTTGCCATCATCGCAGCATAGCATTTTTTACACTTTAAATTATTTAGTAAAAAATATATATAGGGAAATATTGCTGTTTACATTTTTTTATTTATAATAAAAATACATTTTGATTAACCTATAAAAATAAATGTTATTACACCTTTTTATAGGTAAGAACAATGTTAATAACAGTGTTAATAACATGTCTGTGTTATTTTTTTAACAAGATTTGTACTGTACCTGTAGCATTAAATTCATTATACTTACCTGCAATAGCTATTTTTCAAATATATATAAAGATTACAACTATTACCAAAAAGCTAAAATTAACACATTTCAACTGATTTAGTAATATTTTCCAGTCCTATAGGTCTATACATGTTGACATTTACAAAAACACTCTTGTTGTCTGCGATGCTCCATAGGCTCTTGGTGTCTTTAGCAGTAATATTGTCGCAGCACAGCAGGAGCAGCAAACAGCTCTCAGTAACGCTTCAGAAAAACAGACCTCCTCAATGTGGCTCACAGAGTAGGTGTGAAGGGCTATTAGTCCCCCGAACCCCTTCTTAAAGCCCTTCGTAATGAACGAGCCATTCAGGAATTGTTCCACATTGATTGATATTGATTTGCATACATAGAGGTGAATGATCTGTCTCACACTGAAATGAAGTTCAGTGTGGCCAGAATCAGAGTTGTGGAGTGGCAGGGAGCACCGTGGAGTCGGGATTAGCCCCTCTGTGGGTTATCCAGAGGTCACCAAGGGATTTCTCTTCCTTTGCATTTAAAGTGCTTGCTCACCGCTCTTTAAGAAGTGCCCTACTAATAACCCCCGGCATCAACGTATGACCTTACACACTTCTGTCTGTTGATGTTCTAATATTGTTTGTTCCATAGGATCTGGGTTCCCATGGAAAAGTTGGAAATATTAGGCAATTATACAACTGTGTTTTTCAGGCAATTCATGGCAGTTCATATATTTTTTTAAAAGCTTTGAAATATAACATTAAGTAAAAAAAAATAAAACCAGTTATTGGAAATGATATTGAATCTACTGGTCAACATATGTGGAATTCCTAAAAATTAATTACTAGTATTTGTATTTTATACTTTTTAAAAATGTGTTTACGTAAATGTGGCTTCTAGATAGGAAAAGTTTTCAATGTTTAATGGCCATTATATTGCAGTTGTAATATTATTTACTGTCTGTCTGCTGGTTAACTCACACTTCTGTTCATTTGTGCTGTTTATTTTCTGAATTATTTATTTTGTGTGTTGTTGTGTTGAAGCTTCTAGATCTTTTCATGGTGTGGGACTGGTCCACATACCTGGCAGACTACGGGCAGCCCACCTCCAAATACCTGCGGGTTAACCCCTCTACTGCGCTAGCACTTTTAGAGAAGTGAGTATTTTTTTTAAGTATCTCCTTCTAAATGATGTTTGTATAGCCTTCTATCAACCAGCAGAGTCAAGATTTATCAACATGGCAACGTACAGAAGATGCCGTGATTTGACAAACAAGAACTCTTTAAAAAAATGTCTTTTAAATTAAATTAAATCTTTTAAATCTAATGTATAATCTTTCTCCTCTTTGTTTTTCTTACTAACCAATTCCAGAGTCAACAGAGGGTATGTAGATAGTTTAAATATAAGTTTCTTGCTCTTTGTCCATTATAATGTGATGTGCTGTATGAATAAACTAATGTTTTAGCTATTTAATATCATCATTTGTTTGTGATTGTCATTATTCATTCATACCACACTCATTGTAGCATGCATACTGTATAAAGTGGCTGAATAATATTGGGTCTGAGATATCACCTTTATGATTTCTTCATGATAAGATACATAAATCACAACACGTCAGAATTTGTTGTGATATATGTATATGTAACAGAATTGACATTTCTCAAAGCTGGTATGTTTTTGTAGGGCTTTTCTGTGCCCTACTGTGCCTTTACATTTAGCCTTTTTGTTCGAATTATGAATCATGAATTTGGGTATTAATGTTCCTTAAAGTAATGCTCAAGTATTATAGCAATATTGTGGGAAATACAAACATAGTATATACATTAATACAGCCTTCATCATACATTTATCTGGAAGATGAACAGACAACTCTTGCTGTTCATTACTTTAAAATGATCTTCTCATATTGCTTTTCCAGGATGAAGGACACTAGTAAAAAGAACAACATCTTCTCCCAGTTCAGAAAGAACGACCGTGACAGGCAGAAGCTGATTGAGACTGTAGTGAAGCAGCTGAGAAGTCTGGTGAATGGAATGTCCCAGCATTCCTAGAGTCCAAACAGTTTAACCCATATACTAGATTAAAACTCTTGCTTTGGGCCCTTTTAAAAAACAATTACTCTCTGTGAAGTAATATCTCTGGGGCTGTTTAAAGATGTGTGACAACTGCATCCTTTGTCTTCTGCCAAAATATTCATCACTAGATTAATAATGTACATATGCGGATAAAAGAACAGAAGTTATGCAGTAATTTTTTGTAATGTATTTTTAAAGGTTGAGAATTATGTTTTGTACTTGTGAAGTGCAGTGATTCTAACCTACGCTGAGAGGGCAGACACCTGTATGTGATGCTGATTGTCATTGAAACCTGTATGAAATTCTCCATAGTGTAATGTTTGTATTGTAAATATTTTTAGATGTATTTAACAGTGCTATGGAATCATGCTTCCCATTGGTCTGCCTTGAGTCAGATTTGACTCAAATTAGGCAACTTATAAATGATAAAACATCTGCATGAGAATGTTTAATTTACGTTTTGAGTTGACAAACTTTGCTGAAACTTGACTTGTACATAAACAGCAATTGTTTATGTAAGAGAACCTAAAATGTTTAGCTACATTTCATTAAATGATGCGTCACAGAATTATACTTAGTTTTTGTTTCCTCAGGGTGAATTGAAAGCTTTTGGTTCAGATGCTTTAGTCTCATTTTAAGAAGTAACTTAAGCAATAATTGGTCCAGCAAAGTTGCATTAAAATTTAAGTTTATTTTAATCATTTATTTTCCAAATTGACTTTTAACATGCATTTTGCACTGAAAATTATTTAAGTTTGCCTTTAAACAAGCAACTGTATGCCTATGTATTTAAAGTAACCTTGTATATACCACAATATTTTGTTAAAATAGGAAAAAAATGGAATGTAAAGATAAAACTCTGGGAAGGTTTCTCTTTCATCTGTTCTATAAACAGACCTCAACTTTGTCAGCCTTTGTCGTTAGTAGTAAGAGTGTTTTCCATATTTTTGTTTCCTGTCATCTCATGGCTGTAACAACACTAATACTGGCTAAACTTTAAAATAACTCTCATAACTATATTAATAGTTAAATAGTTGATGTACATTCAAAAATAATATAGGCCTAGGCAAAAATATATTAATCACATTTTAATAAAATTTTTGATTGAAATTTAATCATTTCAGTTATGTCAGTGTACATTAACTATTGACCTGTAAAGAATTCAAGGGTTTAACATTAATAATGAAAGTTATTATAAAGTGTGACCCTGATATTGAACATGTCAACCAGAATCCCAAAATCACCCCAATTTGGAGTCACAAAAACCCACTCAAAACCCACTCGTTTTATTTGTGTGCTTCAATAAACATTATCATGAAAATTCATTTGATCTGTTGTTTTTAATTCTATAATTTTAAACATTTCTCATGCTAACTCTGTACAGAATTATATACAGAGCACATCAGCTGAATGTTTATTATTCTTTTATTTAAAAGCTGCTGATAAAGAGGGTATATTGACTACCCTGTCATGCTCAACTGCTATTTTTAATTTTTTTGCCTGATGTCAATAAAGTATTATACCGTCTTATTCTATTGTGTTCTATTGTATGTGCTGTTCTAAAATTAGGTAATTGTTCAATTTACAAAGTTGCACTTTTTAACATGTTTCACTTTGATAAACCTACTTTAAATTACTTAAATTACTTAAAAAACTTTATAAGGATTGCATTTAATGTCTTTTTTTAATCTATGTTTATCAAGGCCTGAATAATATTTTTAAATAATTTTCAAGCAGTCCATTCTTGGTTTTCTCCATGGGATGTGCTTAAACAAGATCCTTCATTCAATTCATCATTCAGGTGGTCTGTAAACACCCAAATATTTATAACAAGCAGGTCTATCAACCAACATCCAAGTTGTTTAAGTTAGCCCAGTCATCGTTTCACTTGGAAAAATAAACCAAAAATTGGTGACATCCGGTGGATGCTTCAAGGAGTTTAAGTTTGCTGCTGACTTTGCAGCTCTGGGTCCTCCAGTGCTCCATCACATGGGATACAAGGAACAATCTGCCCCTCCCCATGGGCACTATGGGATGGTCGATGACTGGAGAGCTTTGCAGCACAGCATCTTACGCAAAGACATCTGTGTTAAGTAGCTTACACAAGTAGTTTGTTTTGTCAAAACAAGAGTTTTGTAAAACAATCTTATCAGAAAAAATAAATTTTAGGGTGTTCATTCAACTACTGATACTGTATGCCCAGTATGTTTTTTACCCCTAATCTTCATTTACAAAACTATTATATTTTAAACAAAGTAAAATCCACCTACGCAATTTCAATACTATTGTCATGTAAAACTTTATTATGTGAATATTTTATCTTTTTTTATACCCAAATTATTTGTGGCATCATTTGTACCGCAACCAACACACAAAATTTTGTGTGTTGTCTTGCCATGGAGACAACTTTGTAGGTAAAGATAATGTTAAAATTAAATATGAGACATGGTATGTAAAAAAAGGGAAAAAAATCATAATATTACTTAGAACAGAACATATTTTATTGTTCCTTATTTACAGTTAAGTAAAATTGTCAAATTGGTCAAAAATGTGAACATTTAATTGCATTTAAGATACAAAAATGCACAATTATGCAAGTTTTGTCTATTAGAAATACATAAAATGGGAGATGTGCTAGAAAAGACGCCGGTTAAGCAAAAATGATTGAAATAAAATAGCTGAAGAAACAGCCTTTAGCTAAGTTGAACCACACTCAAAACAAACTTTTAAAAACTTTGTTTTTGGAAGGGGACAACTTTTCATATGGAAGTATGGAAATTTGATTAAAACTGATCTGTGTGACAGACAGAAAATGTGCATAAAAAACTGCTGGATGAGCAATAATGTGGGTGCTGTTTTCAGGGTTGCCAGATCCCAAAGAGATGGAGTGTGTTGTATAGCATTCCATCTACCAGTGTCCTGAATCATTCGATCTGGACCACTTCAGAAGCAAACCAGGACATTTCAGTTTTGTCAGGAGGTGGAATGAGGTTCTGCATTGGCAAAGATCTGGCCAACATCCTCAAAACTCTCGCTGTTGAACTGATTGCCAGGACAAAATGGAAAATGGTTACCAGGACGATCCTAAAAGGATGCAAACAGAAGACTCAACAGAATTTTTGCATTGCTCCTTTATTTGTAACAGTAAAGTTTTTAGTTACATGGTGGTATATATAAATAGTTTAACAAACTTACATGTGTCTTTTGACATTGTTCTCTTGAGTCTGTATTTTTTTTAAACAAAAATAAACTTTGAAGCATTTGAAAGTAAATGAGAAAAAGAAAAACAGTAAAGGTGTCAGTAAAGGTCTTTTTTTGAGCATATGAAATGTTGCTTATCTGAAATGTATGCTGATCTGTCATTGGCTTGACCAATATACCTCCTCATTGTTGAATCCTAATGTTCACTTTGTATGTTTAACATTACATTTAAATTTCATATACAATGTATGGTGTATCGTTACTAATCATTGGGAGTTTTTAGCTGTTATACCATAGAAGAATACTCTGTTATACTCAGTAGAGGAAAAGGCCAGTTCCTCTGGGAAGTGACATCATTGTTGGTGGGAAAACAAGAGCACATACATCAGTAAGTTTTAGCACTGGATATTATGAATTCTGTTATAGTTTGTGATTTTATCTTGTCTAAGTAAAACAAAACCATCCAGTTTGATAGAATTAGATCATGTATAATAAGGATAAGATAAAAAACTGAACTTTGCTAACACTCAGTGGCTTACAGGTCAACAGCTATCTTTAACTCTCTGTTTCCATCCTGTTTGGCATCCTGCTCTTTTTCTTTTCTTTGTGTAAATTGAAGTATTTAATAAAGTCACCCAGCTTTGCAAGAGCAGATTTCCAAAAAATCGTTATACTTCTTTAAAAACATATTAATATTAAAACACTCATTTTTAGGTAACAAAGTTTAAAGGTGCACCATAGCATGTTTAAAAAGTGCGGTGTTAAAAAATTCGGTCGTTTCACCCATTAAAGACATTCTATATAGATTCTATTTAAATATAGGATCGTTTTGTTTTGTTCAGGAAGAAAACAGACATTAATATCAGCAGTATTTTAAATGCAAATAAAACACAGAAGGACACTCAAGAGACTGGAGGTTATTTAGCTTAAAGTCAGTCTTCACTGTGACCCTTTAGTGAACTGTTTGGCTGTGCTCCCGTGACCCCCTCCTGTGGTGCTCGCGGTTCAAACTGCGTTCGCGGGTCTATACGTCATGTAAACTCATAAATCAAAGACAAATTCGCTACCTATAGCTGTGCCACGCGTCACTAATGTGAATCATTTAATGCGAGCAAACAACAACAACGCAACCGATCAAACACGCTGCGTGTCAACCCAATCCAAGAAAAGGATGGGTTTCATTATCATTTCAATATGTTATGAAATAAATGAAAAGAAATTTTTATATGATCATAGAGCAAATAATCTACTTACTGCATTGGGCCAGCGTTTCTATACCTGCACATTTGAACAAATTGTTTATTTATTGCATATTCAAGACAGCCTCTCCTATATAATTGAGTGCGGTAGATGTATCTCTGGGCTGCGGGTGAAACTGCGATAAAAGCGACGATCTGCATTCAAAGATCCAATTAAAAGTCTCTTCTCACACCAGTAAAAGGCTGTTTATCTCTTGACCCAATTAGAAGATTACTGTAAGTCGCTTTAATGATGGCCCTGATTTGATTTTTGTGATGGACAGTACAAAATAAATGGTAGGGCGGATAATTACTGGCGCTCAAGCAGCGTATCTGGTTGTTTGATGGACAGTGAACTTGGCGAGCTTTGCGCCCAGAGTTCACAGAGATGTCAGGGTCCGAACTGGAGGGTCACCAGCAGGTCACCAGCGCTTGGGAACGGGCGTTGAGACCAGCGCGACGATACAGAGAAACTCGGAGCTAAATATTACAACAGCTTTTATCAGCCACGTCTCCTTCTGAGAAACAATATTAAAACAAAAATAAGTACTGCGTGTAAACATGTTTTGGTTAGTTTATCATTTTCACAGTGATTGAAATCCTGTCTTTTGAGTAATTAAACGATTTACCCTGCTCTAAACTCTTGCAGCGTAACTACCGTTAGTATTAAGTGTTAGGAACGTGGTCAATGCAAGGCGAACTATTTAATGAGGTTTATTGACTAAAACAGACTATACATGTATAACTTTTGTATCAAATTCAATGAACGAAATCACATTAATGTCATAAATATTACACTACAAAACTGTCGAGTAAGCTAATATTACAGTTTCTATAACATAATCTTAAATTAATAATTAGTAATTAACATATATGAAATAATATAATAGAACTTATAAAATATTACAATAGTACAATATATAACAGTATATTATATGTATATAAATTATTATTGTTGTTAATATTATTACATACTTTTTTTCTGTGAACTATACTTGAACTTCAGGCTGCCTTACTCTTGACTCAGATTTAAAAAGTTTACTGGGTTAGTTAAAGCATTTCACACAGTTCTATACGACTCTTACGAGGGAGAAGCGACCTCGTAATTGCACAGATTCACAAATAAGGCCAAGTTTGAAGGTTCAACCGGGGCATTTGGCACGGCCAAGTCATGCCGAAGAATAAATATGGCAATAGTCGTGTAATGGGTTAACACGTGAACGTGTTGCTTACATAGCCACATGCCTGAAATGCTCTCAAACATGCCTGTCTCATGCGTGCTTTCTCCATCCCTGCGCACAAGAGGAAAGGTGAAATGCGGGGCAGAGACACATCAAAGAATGAAGAGAGAAAATTTGGAGTCGCCCTGTCTTCCAAGCTTGTTTTTTTCGCGTTATGGCTGTCGTAAAAACAGTAATTCCCAATGCTGTGGGTGGTTCTGGTAGTGTTTGTAACCTTGCTCTGCTCCGTCACTTTTTAAGCTGACCTGAGTTTGAACCCGGCAACAATCATATTTATGATATTACTGCACACTGCTGTGCTTTTACTGTGGGCGTGAAAACAAGCGAGTCTTGTACAGCACTTCTCAAAATACTGCAGTTCCGGGTTAAAGTCTAATATGAAAAAAATTCTGAATCCACCTGAATCAGATATCTATCTTACTTATTTTACACTTACTATTACTCAACTGTACATGTCCAAGTAGATGTAAGACCAGCATGCGCCATTTACACAAATATAACCATTGCTATTATAGTGAAACATCATATGCGCAGCCACATTAATTGATTTTCAAATGGTGTACCGAAAATCACATTTCTTTATTGTAAATAAACTGCACACGTGTTGATAACCTGTCCAGCCCTTTTAAGAGACCTAATGGGCTTTGAGGAAACCCCACGACTTGAGAGGGATAAAAGGAGGGACATTTGGGGGATTTAAAATGTAAAAGATTTAAAATGTAAAAGTAAAGCTTCACAGTTTTTAAGCTCCTCAATTAAATCCTCCACGGCATTTCTGATGCCGCACAAGCCCATAGTAATGAACGTAAACGACGGGAATATTCTCAACAAAAGCGCCTCGGATGCTTCCCTTTGTGTCGGGGGAATTAACACCTTTTCAAAGTGAAATCTCAGGATTGTCTGCCTTCTACAGGAGGTGGTATTAAAATGCGCCTATAACAAATGGCTCAGAGTTTGGAGTAGCTTCTGTCCCATGGGCGGGGCGAGATGACACCACAATTAAAGATGAACTTTGTGTGAACTAATTTATCTGACGAAGGTAACAGGAGGAGACCTGTGCTGAACGGATATATAAGGACGCGCAAGCACACAGCTTCTCAGTTTGCGCGTAAAGACGCGTCTCCTCTCCAAAGGATCTCTGGCGATCGTTGCGCGTTCCAACATGGGTCTTTATACGCTCATTGTAACTTTTCTCTGCACCATCGTGCTCCCTGTTTTACTCTTTCTTGCCGCCGTGAAACTGTGGGAGATGTTATTGATTCGGCGTGTTGATCTAAGCTGTGGTAGTCCTCTGCCACCGGGCACCATGGGTTTACCCTTCATTGGAGAAACTCTCCAGCTAATTTTACAGGTAAGCGTGTTGTTTGTACTGCCATGTGTACAAGTTCAGTTTGAGATTCTTGTTTGGGCAATGCAACGTGCAATATGTGGGCTTTTATTTCTTTGCGCTGTGGCCTAATTCGCGCCAATAACGCGTTGCGTTTTTACATCCACAGAGGAGAAAATTTCTACGGATGAAGCGACAGAAATACGGATGCATCTACAAAACGCACCTCTTCGGTAACCCAACTGTCAGAGTGATGGGTGCCGATAACGTGAGGCAGATTCTGCTGGGTGAACACAAATTGGTCTCCGTTCAGTGGCCAGCATCCGTGAGAACGATACTGGGCTCTGATACACTGTCCAACGTTCATGGTACTCAGCACAAAAACAAGAAAAAGGTATGAGTGCTGTCTTTTCGTTGTAGTTTGTATGTTACTTTGTTCTGTGCTATGTGGGGCTATGTCCCTTAAGAGCTTGCTTGTCCAGTTAACTTTTTTCAGTATTTGTATTAAAAATGAGATGTTTAAGAGAAGTATTGATGGTAGAAATGCTCTGTTTAGGCGATTATGAAAGCATTCTCCAGAGATGCTCTTCAGCACTACATCCCCGTGATCCAGCAGGAGGTGAGGAGTGCTGTACAAGATTGGCTGCAGAAAGATGGATGTGTGCTAGTTTACCCCGAGATGAAACGCCTTATGTTCCGTATCGCCATGAGGATCCTGCTTGGTTTTGAGCCTGAACAAATCAAAACAGATGAGGGAGAATTGGTAGAAGCTTTTGAGGAAATGATCAAAAACTTGTTCTCGCTGCCTATTGATGTTCCTTTCAGTGGCTTGTACCGGGTAAGCTATAATGACATTTTAAGTCAATATCACAAAGTGAAATAAACATTGAATGACAATGTGTCTATGTATTTATTTTTGTCAGGGGCTGAAAGCACGGAATTTCATTCATTCCAAAATTGAGGAGAACATCAGGAAGAAGATTCAGGATGATGATAATGAGAATGAGTGTACATACAAGGATGCTCTTCAGCTGTTGATCGAAAACAGCCGGAGAAGTGATGAGCCTTTTAGTTTGCAGGTAACAGTCTGTCTGTGAGGCTTGTCAGATATTTTGTGTCTCAACACAAAATCCATCAAGATCACAACATTAATTTGGTTTTTATTTCTCCAGGCCATGAAAGAAGCAGCTACTGAGCTTCTGTTTGGAGGTCATGAGACCACAGCCAGTACCGCCACCTCGCTGGTGATGTTCTTGGGTCTGAATCCAGAGGTGGTGCAGAAAGTCAGAGAGGAGCTTCAGGAGAAGGTATGAGATTTAACCCTCTCAATTCTTCTAAACCTGATGGTAATAGTTAATTGACGTGTGTGCTGATGAGATTATATTTATATTGGCAGGTTGAAATGGGCATGTATTCTCCTGGAAAGACCCTGAGCATGGAGCTGTTGGAACAGCTGAAGTACACTGGATGTGTAATCAAAGAGACGCTGAGACTCAACCCCCCTGTACCTGGAGGCTTTAGAGTGGCTCTTAAAACCTTTGAACTTAATGTGAGCTGAAATTCGAAGCTTTAGCATTACCATAATTGTTGATGACATCAATTTTAATATTGCTCTGCAGTAAATACATTTGGGTCAAATTTTTAACTTTTTGTTCCTGTATAGGGCTACCAGATTCCAAAAGGGTGGAATGTCATTTATAGCATTTGTGACACGCATGATGTTGCAGAGGTTTTTCCAAACAAAGATGAGTTCCAGCCAGAGAGATTCCTGTGCAAAGGCTTGGAAGAAGCTTCCAGGTTTAACTACATCCCCTTCGGAGGCGGTTCCAGGATGTGTGTGGGCAAAGAATTTGCCAAAGTATTACTCAAGATCTTTTTAGTTGAGTTAACAGAGCAATGCAACTGGATTCTTTTAAATGGACCCCCAACAATGAAAACTGGCCCAACAGTTTATCCGGTGGACAATCTGCCCACCAAGTTCAGTAGTTATGTTAAAAATTAATTCACAAATGAGCTCATGAGCTAACAACATGAGCTTTGTACATATTTATATTTTAGATGAGCTGTCATGTGTGACATTTTATATTTTGTTTATATAAAAGATGTGTATATAGATCTATTAAAAAAAACGAAGGCACTACTTTCTCATGGATCACTGTAAAATTCTATTCTAAGTGTCTGTGATGTACATTTGTAATGCATTATAACTTTTTGTACTGTATGCAACTTATTTAATTTACCTTTTATTGTATGGGTTTTATTTAATAAAACAAGTTCTTTAAAGTTTAACAAACTGTTCTTTCCTTACTGGTATTAAACATTTTGTTTCATCATATTAATGCACATTGACAATTATTTTCTTAAGTAAAAAGAATCCGTTTGCTATGGATAAAACATTCAGGCTTTAAACTATGAAGTCACTTTAGTAAGAATAAATGCAAGATACACAGCAAGATACACCGGCCATTAAAAAAACACATTAGTTACAATATTTTGTTACAATATTCTAACGCACTGCTCTACCAACTGGGCTACAGCAGCACTATTCAAATTTAAACAGCACTTTAAACCTGATATGAAATGCATCTGGAATTGTATAAACAAACATGGCAATAACAACATAACCTGCTTATGTTTTGTGTTTCCGCAAAAGGGCATCTTGATAGGATATTTTACAATGCAGTCTGCAATACTGTGGTCTCGCTTTATCTCATGAAGCTCATGAACCTCATTTCAGCACACTGTGGCTTTTCCAATGACCCTACAGGCATTACATGCAGGCTGTTGCAGATCTACACAAACACATCGCCCCGGGTGGGGGCGCGTCACCCGGTGCGCAGGGTTATGTGGAAAGGACTTGTCCTCGTCTGACACGGCAAGGGAGACGAGGAGAGAGGCGCTGAGACGCTGGCAGTTGCCTCCCTTGGCCATTTCTTTGCTGGTAATTTACATGCGTCCTGCTGTAGGGTTGACACCTTAATGTTCGCTCACCCTATCGCTGCAGACTCGGGTCTTGGGAGAGATGCAGCTGAACTTTTCCTCCTATCACCTTGTAAAGAACGTCTGTCCAGTCTATTGTTTGACATCTAGGGGCGACAGCAAAACTTTTTATTCACTGAGCCATTTTTTTGTCTAAATTTGTGAGTATATACAGAATTTATAGCAACCAAATGAAAGAGCCCTGCTTTTATTCCCTCCCTCAAACCGAACATGTGTTTAGTAAATCAGTGTAATTGCAGGGTAAGTTTTCCTTCAGACACTGAACTGTTTGTTATTTAGCGTAAGGGAGGAAAAAAAGGAAAGCATTTCACTCTTCTTTTAGGCTGTTTAATTTGAAAGTAAACAAGTTTTTAACATTTTCTGAAGGTGCTTGTCTTTGCAGTAGCCGCTGACACACTGCTAGGATGGAGTGGGTGGATGTTAAGGTGGTCTGACTGTTTTTTAGCATGTTGCTGTGTAGTTGATATTGTGTTCTGAGGCATGTCCTACTGACTCGAGTCAAAAGAACTCATTTCAAACCTCTGTGCTATTCTGGTCTGCAGATATTCAGGTTTCTCTTTCAGTGTAAATCTGTGCTGTTCATTTGCCTATTCCATCCTCCTGGTGAAAAGCGTAAATTTGTAACAGTCCACTTTGCACAACAAGACCCATAACTTGTTGTGTTTTCATTTCCTGAGCATGATTCTGGGGGACTGGTTACATGTCTATGATTTATACTTATGACTAGGGATTTTAACAAACCCCATCCCTATTTAATAATTGTGATAATAGTAATAGTGATGTTTGCCTTGCTAGTAGTGCATCACTAAAATAATAAAAAACGGTTTTATATTTATGCACTTGTTAGAAACTTTAAAAAAGCTTGTTAAAAATGATGATTCAAGTGTTACTCTCATAATCCAAAGATTCTGTGTCAAAAAATAATTTTGATTTTTTTAATGAATAATTTTAACCCCTCTCGGCTTTAACCAACTCCCAAATAAATAGTATTACCTGAGCAACACAAGCACTGCAGTGTTTCCATAAACATAAGCAATTTAATGAGCTACAGCCTCATTGACACTGATATGGCTCTCCAGCACTGACCATGAGGGTCAATGAGAACATTTCTAACAGAATTTACACGTCTATTGCGCTGAAGGCCTCCTGCTGAATCATATCAGACTCTTCCAGAGCTTAATCGGATTACCTATTAGCAGGCCATTGCTATTATTTATAATCAAGAGGGGGTTTTCACGGGTCTCCAGGGTCAAGAAAAGTTCAGTCATTTACAAAAAGAGGCATGACCTCACAGGAACATTAATTTGTCCATTTCTCCTGAATTTGAAGTTTTTCAAGTCTGGTTTAATACAACTGATATTAATAGTTTGGGAGCACTTGCAATATTCAAAGGTCAATGGGGAAAACAAAAGATGGAAAGAATGTGATAAAATCTGATATCAAAAATATGTTTTATATAAATGATTTAGAGATGACCCTAACAAATTGATATTTTAAACCATATGTAACGAATTTTCTGCAGACAGCTTATTGATTAGTGAATAAGCCATGTAGTGCAACATATGAAAATGTTGCATTACATGTCCTGCACAATTTGTGCTACAAATGATTCCTCAAATCAATCTGCTTGTTAAAAGGAGACATGCTATTTTTATATGTGACATATGCACTAGCAACATCAAGTCACAATTCGATTTCCAGGAAGCACTCATACACATCTTGAATGCACTGTAAGTCACTATGGATAAAAGTGTCTACCACGTGCAATAAATATTTAAGGAACAGAATATCATACGGATGGGGGGAGGGATTGATTTGGACAGTAAATATTACCCAGAAGATCCCAGAATCAAGGTTTTCCAGGCAAGCATCACTCATTTGCTTCAGATAAAATTAAGTTAGTACAATCACGTCACAGCATGCAGGTGAATTGATTAATGACTTAATTCTCTAAAAACATAAAGCGTCCACACCTGACAACGTTCAGGTTTACTCAGGTTTACTTGGTCACACAGACATGGATTGGGTTTCCGGGTGAACCAGCAGCTTGAACTATAAACATGTACCTTTAGTTTTTAGAATAACATAAGGACATTAATGATCACACCCAACAAGTGAAATCTTGTGGAAAGGAGCTTCATTTCAGCAGCAGCCAAGTATCAGGAGCCTGTTGAGAGTAATTATGATTGATTGCTGTTAGCTCTGGCTTTCAGGTTAAGCTGCATAACACTCATTGCTGGCACTAATTTTTAATTTTATTTTGGGAAATCAGAGATTAAAAGTGATTCCATTTAACATAGTTTAAACTAGTTTTACTAGCTGTACTACAACGTAATAAGAAAAGGTAGAAAAGGTGTGTATAGCTACGCTAAGCTAAACAAGAGATAAGAGATTTTTACATTTGTAATTAAAATGTAATAAAATGCAAAAATATATCCAATACAATTAGAAAACAACCTGATTTAACAAAAATATTTCAATATAAAAAAACATATATATAATATATACACTTGGAATTGAGTCTTGATAGTCTTTAAATATAAATACATTTTTAATTATTTAATTTTTCCAACTTCTAATCCATCTGCCTTCCAAGTAAACAACCTTAAAACACTTCAAGTGAGATCCACAATTACAGTGAAATCCACAGAGGTGGAAATAATGATTGAGTTTCTAAGACAACATCTGCGATTCTGGCATTCTGATTGCAATATCTGACACGCTTTTGAAGGCAAGTTTAAACAATCCTCTGTGTTGATGCCAGGCAGCGGCCTGCAGCACTTCATTCTGTGCTGTGTGGTGTCTTGGGTCTTAGTTTCACTTTGCAACATTTTAGCACCAGCAGCAAGAAATCCATGTCTGAAACATTGTTACCCAACCAGACTCCTGGAAAACCCAGAATCATTTCCTATTGCCTCATTTTTATTCTACAAAGTGATTTAAATCATTATCATTGTTTAAGAATGTATCACAAAGAATAATTACAGCAAACTCAAAAGTATAAAATTTGGATGCATTGCGGTAATGACAGTTTAAGGTGAAAACGACATTTACATAACATTTACACATTGGTAGAAACTTGATGTACTTTACTGACGTCACCGTCTGGACTTGTTATTGTAAGAATATAATGTTTTTCCAAAACTATATAAAGAATGTATCATTTTATTTTCTCGAACTTGTTATGCTACTTTACGCTTGATGGGAGAGTGGGTTGTGAATAAGACAATACATTTATAGAATACATAGAAAGAGTATATTCACTATTTACAGTGCCACATATTCTCTCATTTGATCCAAACTCTGAGACCAGATGGTGGGGGACTGGATGAAATGACCCTGAGACAGATCATCAGGATTTGATAGACTTCTTTAGTAATCCTACCGTTACATACATGATAACTTTTAGCTTATTTTGTTCCCTGCTTAGGCACAGCAGTGTGATGTTATGGCTGCAATTAGTAACATTACGCCTCACCGCTTTTTGGTGGCACTATTTCTCAGTGCCCGACACATTATCAAATATAGTTGGAACCATCAGTTTTCCATCAATAATTAACTATAAATCATCATTATAAACTCTCTTCATATCCAAAAGAGTTACAAATTGCAGCTTTAACTTGCCAGAGGAGAACTGGCCCTCCTGGTCGAGGTTTTTTGCTCCATCTATATATCATTGGAGTTTTGTTTCCTTGCCACTGTCGCCCTGTTGGCTTGCTTGCTGAGACTGTTGATGTCTAACTTAGCCTAGGGTTTTGTTTTGTAAATTGTAAACGTCCAGTATTTTACTGTATATATTTTATGTATGTATGTATGTATGTATGCTGCTTTTGCATGTTGTGTAGTTCATGGTACTATTGCAAATCCCTTCTAGCCCTGTCCCATAAGATGTTGTCTACTTTATGCCATCCTTATGTAAGCTGGAATGCATATATTTTGCTCAACAAATTTGTGGCTTTATCGGTTCAGTCAGCTCTATGTTCACAAACATACTATAGGCCTAGTATATGTAATTAGTCCCACACATATTATTTGCAATAATACCATTAACATGTCTGACATTTGTTCTGTGT